>WTSP01020120.1:38524-63213 GCA_025331215.1 Actenoides lindsayi
TGTTTATCATATAAGTTATTAATCAAATTTACTGTTTATCTAAGTATTGCACTTCTTTCTACCTCAGTTTTATAGGACGAGACTCAAACTCAGGATACATACGTGTATAAACACTGAGATATTCTATTTATGTCTTAACTAGAGTTGATAAATGGCCCATCAATCACATATTTTGAACTTCATCCATTAAGTGTTCTCCTTATATGAAACTTCCCATGACACTTCCATAGTTAAAGAAGAGATAGGAAATAATTTAAGAGTATTTTGAGTTTAACGTTAAAGAAAATATTGTAATCCTGAAGGTCTTTCTAATTCTAGAAATGTTCACCTGTTAAACACACTGCTTTGACTTAGAAACATCCCTAGCATGTTATACATGCTCCTACATTATGGTGAGCAAATACTGCCAGTTTGTGATGATGTCACACAGAACATACACATATGCAGATGCATAGATGCACATGCAGAATTTTGACTCCCATGTTCTGAGACTGCATATGTGGATGCAGGAAAATGAAGCCAGATCATCAGTCAAAACTTTTTTACATTTGAGATGTTTATGATACATTGTTGTGACTTTCATTGTATAAATCAAAATTTTGTCACAACACTGATTAATTGCAGAAGAAGACGTACAGTCATATTTTGCACTTGCTGAAATCAAATATATATGCACAAATTCCCTATTCTTCGCCTGCTGATAACTTTTATGCTCCTATGTATTTACATTCACGTTTGATTTAATGAATGGACGTTGTCACTTGTTCATTCCAGAAGAAAACAATAACAAAAAGTACATTTTAATCTTCGTATTTTCCTGCATGTGTGTCTATTTACATAAGTGGCAAGAATTCATGTTTATACATGAACTCTAATTTTACTTGATTTTTTGTGAACATAGCTATATACCATTAATGAAGGAATAATAGCAGTCTCAAATAGGAAGAGAAAGAAGGAATAGGTGGGGGAGCTACTTCACTCCCCCACTGCGCAAGTCAAGGAATGAGACAGGAGATCCTAGAGAGGCCAGACAGGAGCAGTGCCTCAGCCACAGCCTTGTGGGCTGAAATACAGCCTGTTGCTGATGCTCGTGAGTCCTCTCAGAAGCAGTGCTAATGTCAGCAGGGCTGCCCACATCCCAGCATAACCACATTGAGAGATGTTATTCTCTCCCTAAGCCACATCTCCTGTTCCCTTGCCCAGAATAAGGGAACCTGTCCTTCCATCCCTCTACATTAGCTGCACTGTTTGAATTGTCTTGTTATGGAAAGAAGCGTGTTAGGCAAGATTTGTAGGCTGTGGTAAACTGACTGGTTTTATTAGGCTCAGTAATAAGATAGTCATCACAAAGAGTTAACAGAATACTGTACTTAAACCACTCTTATTAGAAATGTTACAGCTATGAGGTGTGAAACAGGCCTAAAAACTTTTTCTCAAAACGAATACCATAGAGCAGCAAAATGAAAAATACTGATATTTGGCAGTTGTTGTTTCAGGTAATGTAGGCATTCAAAATTTCTACTAAGAACCTCAGGTGGTGCTTTTGTTTGTATGACTTGATCATTATAGGACTTCATTGAAAACCCATCTTTTTTAACTACTCTAACACTGCTCCAGAGCTCTACATTCATAAGATAGCGTCAACAGTTCTCCCATAGAAGATGAGTGGAATCAATAAAAGCCTTTATTAATCTTATTATTAAATATAGTGTCTACTAGGAGAGTTTTCTTGATGAATTACGGATCTATTCATAGTGCCTCCAGCCTAATTTTGTTCTAGCTGACTGATGGATTTCACTGCACTTGGGAAAGCTCCTTCCTCTTGATAGAGAAATCTGAAAGTCCAGTCTTTGGGCTATCTGTATGGTGTTTCATTTAGCTGTTAAATAGAAACGGATTTCCCTTGCCACAGAGATGCAGGATAATGTTTTGATGGGAAGGAGTTGGCAAAATTATTTTTTCATCCATTTTATCATTTCATGCCACTTTTTTTTAACATTTCGATACCCTCCACCTCCACCCTCACTGTTTATTAGCAATAGCTGTGTGCCCACACAGTCCCTGCACCACTGACAGGATGCCAAGCTCTTTGGAAACTAAGTACTGCTCTATACTTGCTGAGAGTATTAGAAGCAGTAGCAACTATTTCTTCCTCTGCAGCTGATAGCAGTGGGGGAGTACAGCCTGCCTAAATTTAAAGCAAGCAGTTCAGAAGTACATTCCCAGTTTTGCTCTTAAAAATAAGCACAGTCATTTCTATTCATCTTCTGTTCCTTCTCCTCTGGTAGGTCAGCCACCTCAGGATCCCTGTCATCTTTCACAAAATAAGGACCTACCAGGTAAAATACCTGAAGTATAAGTAATGAGCAAATCTAGTATATGGTTAAGGTCTTTCCTCTGATGCAATTTGCAGCTCAGCAGTATCATCTAGATAGTTAGCAAAGATCTCAATTTGGGTTCACCTATTCATGGGTGTTTTCACTGTTGAAAAGCAGCTGCATCCTCTGTATATAAGCAAAATATTTAAATTGCATAATGTAACTTTCCTGCCAATAGGTGGAAGGATGATTTTTGATTAAGAAACAAATACTGGATCAGAAGTATGTGTATGTCCTGATCAGGAAGCTCAGAAGTCACTAATTTTAGGCAAAGTTTTAGTTGTGATTGCTTTTTGACAGTAGGAGGGCTACAGTATTGTAGAGTCTTTTGGAGTTCAGGCCATGAGTTATTATTCCGTCTACAAGCAACACAGTCATGAAAGAAGAGAGGAAAGAGAAAGAGAGAGAGAAGAGAAAGAAAGAGAGAGAAAGAGAGAGAGAAAGAGAGAAAGAAAGAAAGAGAGAAAGAAAGAAAGAGAAAGAAAGACTTCCCTTGCATTCAAGAATATCACAATTTTTCATTTTCCTTTTTCTAGTAAAATCTTCAATCAGTGCTTCTATTTGGGAGTTTTCACCTCACTGCTCCTTAACTTGGAATAGATAAGGCTTGCACTGAGGCAAATGGTAAAAATGACATAAAAGGAAGCAAATCTTGGCCCAGGATACTGGGAAATGGTGATAAAATTATCTGAAATGTAACCAAATTCGAAATCTTTATTTATTTTTTTTTTAGAGTTTCTAGAAGACTTGGGAAAATCCTCTGATTAAGCTTCTATCTTGAGCTGTAGGAGATTTTTCAGCACATTGAATTAATAGATCCTAGCAGAATGGATAAACTCAGTGCAATGTACATATGTTTTTGTCTTAATTTAAAATAAAAAAAACAGTCCTCAGTTATTGGGGGAGGGAGCATCTTAGCAGAAAATCTTCTTAAGAAAGTAGTAGTCACAGAAGCAGCTTGCAGGTTTTAAGTGACTGAGTGAACTAGAGAAAGAGGAACCCAAACAGGGAAAACTTCCATCTCTTACAGTCACAAGAACAGACATGTGCAGCTCTGTTAAAATCTGGATACTCACCAGGGATGTTACTGGCTCAATGCATCAAGAAGAAATGTCTGTCAAGCTCCTACAAACTTTGCTTTCCCAAACAACTGCCATATGCCAGAACTAAGAGCACTGTGAATCAAGTCCCAACATTGTGAGATTTAAAGATGCTTGTAGGTTTAAAAAACCAACAAAAAACCAGTCTCTATTTAATGTTTTCTGTTCCTCAGTTTTCCAGGCAGGTCACAACAGCAGCAGAGTGCTCAGTAACACAAATTTAATCCTTTTGGTTTAATGATAGTTTGCCACTAGAGGAAGCTCAGGTCGGATTCTGATGGATTGCAACACTTTATTCTGTCCAGGAAGGCATGAAGCAGACTGGTATCAGGCTCCACATTGCCATAGTGCATCTTTACTGCCAGTGTTGATTCCGATATTAAAACCAGCTCCCTGAGTGCTCTAAAGCAAGTATCATCATTAAAAAGGTACTTAAGCTGTCTTACTTTCCCTTCACTAACTGTCTTAATGATATAAGCCTAACAGTTCTTTGGGATTGCTTTAAGCTGTAGGGTGGCAGAGTGCTTTATTCACCCACTAGACTTCCAGACTTCAATTCCCATAGGCATCAGCTACACCCTCTTTGTAAGCCTGTGCACTGGGCAATCCGTACAGGAGCACTGTGTCAAATGGTTAAATAAATAAATAAGGTGTAGTGGGCCTGGAGCCAGAAACACTCTCCCCTTGCACCAGTGAGAAAGGCAGTAGGAAAGGAAGCTTGTGCTCTGATGTTACTACTACTACTACTAATGTAAAAGGCAAATGCAGTAAGCTTGGCATGTTTGTCATCTAATATTACATCACAGTAGCTCATGATGTGGTGTTAAATGCATCTGAAATCTCCTTATTTTTCTAAGCCTATTTACCAATGTCTCCCAACACAGATGGAACCCTTTCTTCCTGTACATATTAATTCATTTGTTATTTATGCACTTCTGATCTTTGTGACACTTTGTCCTTTGGCTTGCTACCAAGTCATTTTTTATACATGTTCTGAGGAAAGGTGGCCCTTGCCCTGCAGTGAGCCTCACAAATCTGCGACACACACATATGCATTTTTTATTGTTCTCACATGTTGCTTAACAGTCTGCGAGATTCCTGCTTTACAGCACAGCAGATGGGTTCGGGCATTGCAGTGAAACAGATGAGATGTTCAAATCGATTGTTTTATCAACAATCAGTTGTAGATAAAAATCATTTTAATGAGAGAAATTAATGGTGTTTGCAAACATGATGTTAATTAAAGAACATAGCTTGGGCTTTTTTCCCTCCTTTTTTCCCCCTGCACACAATTTTTGTTACCCATGACATCTTTCATTATTGACTCATGCCCCAAAGAAAAGGCGATTAAAATCTGCTTTTGTTTGATGTAGCTTTTATTGAAGAAAGAAATAGATCTTTCTGAAGCTTCCTGGTGAGATGAAAGTCTAATTATCTCCACAAATGAAAGGAAAAGCTTTAATTAGGCCTGTGCTGAATCTGCGCACTGTGAATTTGTGCATTGTGATGGATGGAGCCCATATCTCCTCAGTGACTGCAGTTGAAATAATGAAGAAGGAGAAGAGGTAACTTGCTCCCATGATTCAGCTGGCAGAGCAGACTTGGAGGTACACCTGTGTTGTGAGAGCGTGCCCAGAGCAGCTGCCACAGGCCATGTTTCTGTGCAGTGCATTCGGCTGTTTTACAGCCTCCTCCTGAGCTTTGATCTCTTTTCAGACAGCAGGGGTCCTAACAAATCAAGCTTTTCATGTTTCACTCAGTTTCACTCTCTTTAGCTTCACCATTCATACTCAAACTCCAAAGAGGACGGATAAAATATTGTCTTTTTCTGAAGCAATTAATGATCAGCAGCGGACATGACTGAAGTGGGCATTTTGCCTTTTGCGAGGCGTTTTAAAGTTGACTGTGGGGTAAAGGCTGCAAAGGAATCGGAAATTGCATTTATTTATTTTGCCATTTTATTAATTCGCTATTTGTGCTTTTAACAACCTCTGTGCATAATACTTCATCTGCTGCGCACTTCTTTTTTGCAGTGCTCTACTGTCTACCCGGTTAGGAAAGGTGACATTCTACGATAGTGTTAGGCCCCCAGGGAGAAATCTGAATTATGAGAAATAATGCACTCTCCCAGATTTTATAACATTTCTAATCTATTTTTACCATGTTGCATGCAGTTTACTCTGTCTTCATGTAGTCCACCTGATGCCAGCAAGGTCAAACCACTACTTACTCACATCACTTGCAGGCAGCATATTCTTTGTGAGTCATAAAGCACCTTTGACATCAAGGGCAGTCAAGGAGATTACCTCCACACCTTTCTGGACAGGACAGCTGTAAAATCACAGAAGAAGTAATTGAAGACAAAGTTAAATCATCATCAACAATCTAATCTTTTATTTTTTTCTGACAGTATAGTCTGTGTTGCTTAGAATGTATTACTTTAATTGTGCACCAGTCTCTGGAATCGAGGAGCTTAGCAGTCAACTGGAAACATGCCGAAATAGAAGGATATGGGATAAAGGGGAATGCATCCCCTGTTGATTTGTTTATTTAAGGAAGGGAGGCATCTGAAAAAAAACAAAAACAGCAGTGCTGTCTTTCAAAGCAAACGTTCTGGGAAGTCTTTTTGCGGATAGATAGACAGCATCTGTAAAGCCTGAAATTGGTGAAAGCAAATGAAGCTGCTTTTGAGTAATTCAACAAAGTGATAATGCAGATTTTAATTTAGTCTGTGTGGAACAAATCTCTACATTACAGTTCTCCTTGTAACACAGCTTTATCTCCTGTTATTCTAAAATTTTGCACATTAACTAGTTACTTGCAAGCTGAAATCTTACTATGTATATTTTCTCATTTTAGAGACCTTCACAGTAGCTGGCACTTTTCTTAGTCTAAAATATCTTGATTTGTTCTTTTCACTCTCCTCCCGCCCGCTCTATTTCACAGTTTCTTTGTGTAGATTTGTCTTCTTTGTTTATGCCTTTGTAAGTATCTCCCTAGTGTTAGTACTGAGTTCACAGAGATGAAGTCAAAAACCTGCCTTATACAATATTCTAATCCTTAGGCCATCAGTGCCGACATCCAAGTCTGGTGCCCTAGAATTACAGGGATGATGGTGAATATATAAAGGTCCCAAAGCTCAATATAGGAGAAAAAAGCCAGGGGGAATGCTGTAACACTGGAGCATAGGTCTGAGCTCGGGGGCACAGCCAGGGGGGAAATGAGGAGGCAGTGGAATTCTTGTTAGACTGCTGTGCAGAGATGAGGAGCAGATAGTAAATTAGGAACGAGCACTGCGAGAACACATCTAAATCAGACCCTCCAATTAACTGCTCTCTTTCCTTCTTTCAAGTTTGATTTCCTTTTAACCTTTTATTTTATTCTTTTGATCTCAGCATCTTTTTCTTCTTGTTCAAGTGAAGAGCAGTGGTGCAATAATTTTTGTTGAGTAGTTGCTCTCATCGTCAGCTCCTGTTTCCAGATGCAGCAAATGATGAACAAAAATGGGAAATATTCATGTATGGCCAGACTCAGAGTATGAGTCTGGCCAAAATTTGAGCCCGAGACAATTTAAAATAAAAACTGTTCTTCCTCTGTTTGTGACAGAGGTGTTTGAATTGCTTC
The DNA here is from genome assembly GCA_025331215.1 of Actenoides lindsayi. Classification (NCBI taxonomy): domain Eukaryota; kingdom Metazoa; phylum Chordata; class Aves; order Coraciiformes; family Alcedinidae; genus Actenoides; species Actenoides lindsayi. The sequence continues at coordinate 45,627 of WTSP01020120.1, forward strand.
TTACCAGTTGAGAATCTCAGCAGATTTTTCTGGTAGGCTTTGTGTGTGCGTGTGTGTGCACATGCGCAAACACATCCATAGTGCAATGGAAGAAAATATTGTACAAAGCAGGAGCAGTAGTATTTAGCTGTTATATGCTGCAGAGCAGAAAAACTGTCCATTACCTTGTACAAAACTGTGTAACTTTCTTCTTCACACCTCTTATTTGTGCTAGTCCAAATTTCTACATGGCGATCTCTGAAAATTTGGGGATAGGCAGAAACATCCCATGAAGGGCTACTGTGCAGGCATATGAAAGCATGAGAATCCTGTAATGGACTTCAGCATTAGTAATGGGAGTATAGTTTCTATATATCCCCTATGAAAAGTTGTAGCAACTCTGTCCTTCTCCAAGGTAAGAGCCACCTCTGCCTTGGGAAGATCCTTGAGGAGCTAAATTGCTGACAATCTTGTCAGTGTTAAGAGAACTATTGTCTTTACTCTTAGTCACTCCTCTCCACACTTACAGAGGACTGTAGAAAGAAAAATGTATTACAGAGGTATTCTTCTATTAACTTGTCTTCCACAAAGCCTTGAAGAGCTGTCAGTTCCTGTGATGAGGCATGCAGAACACATGAGGTTTGGGTTTGTGGTGGTTTTTCTTCTGAGAATGTTGCTGGCTGGTGCATGTTAAGGCACACACATGCTACTCTGAAATGATTCAGTGTTTATGATTTTAAAGTTTCCAGATTGAGATAAACATAGACAAGCTCACTTCACTGTGAACACGTGTTGATATTTAGTTTTGGAATATCTAAATGGGAATTTGTCCTTCCACCTGTATTTTACAGAATCAGAATGGTTAAGGTGGAAGGTACCTCTGGAGGTCATGTTGTTCAAACCTCTGCTCAAGCAGGATCACCTACAGGAGGTTGCCCAGCACCATGTCCAGCTGACTTATGAGGATCTTCAAGGCTCTCTTTGTCTCTCCAAGGATGGAGACTCCACAGCCTCTTTGGGTACCCTGTTCCAGTAGGTAGTCATTCTCACAGTAAAAAAGTCATTCCTTGTATTCAGAGCATCCTGTGCTTCTATCTGTACCCATTACCTCTTGTCCTGTCACTACGCACCACTGAAAGAGCCTGATTCCATCTTTTTGCTCTCACTTCAGGTATTTATATCATTGATGAGATCCCCCCTGAGTCTTTTCTTCTCTCAGTTCAACTCCCTCAGCCCTTCTTCATATAAGAGAAGTTACAGTTCCTTTATCATCTTTGTGGCACTTCATTGGACTCTGTCCAGTATATCCATGTCTGTCTTGTACTGAGGAGCCCAGAATTGGACACAGCACTCCCCAACCATGGCCTCAGTAGTGCCGCCTCACTGTCTGCTTATCCAGCCCACGTTGGTCAAGCGTGACTTCCCCTTGGTGAAGCCACGCTGACTATGCCTCGTGATTTTCTTGTCATTCACATGTCTGGAAATGGTTTCCAGAATTAGCTGCTCCATCACCTCCTCAGGGATTGAGGTGATGCTGACTGAGTTGTAGTTTCCTGTGTCCTCCTTCTTGCCCTTCTTGAAGATAGGAGTGACATTTATTTTTCTCCAGTCTTCAGGCATTTCATGTAATCATCATGATTGATCAAAGATTATTGAGTGTGGTCTCATGATGATATCTTCCAGTTCGCTCAGCACTCATGGGTGCATCCCACTAGGGCCCCTGTCCAGTTTGCATAAGTATTGCCTGATGTGATCCTTTTCCACCAAGAGTACATCTTCTTTGGTCCAGATTTCCCCCCTGGTCTCTGGGGCCTGGATGGTCTTGCTTGTAAAGACTGAGGCAAAGGCAGCATTCTGTACCTCATCCTCTTCCACTCACTGTGTAACCCTAAGCAGCAGACCTACATTTTCCTTAGGCTTGCTTTTGTCACCTATCTACTTATAGAAGCCCTTCATGTTGTCTTTGACATTTTTGGCCAGATTCAATTCCATTTGGAATTATTTTATATGACTAACACCATATATGCTAGGAAATCTTATGGAATGACTTACATGGAGTAATTTTATTTACTGGGGTGAAGAGGAGACGACAAAACATACCAAAATTGTAAAGCACATGTTGATGCTTTTAAAATAAGAGTGGGTGGCAGTGATGACTGTGATCTTGGGGACTTACCATCAACCTGAAGTGTTCTGAATTGTCACAACTTCCTTGAAACCAAGTGGATATTGTAGAAACTTTGGCATTTTGAAGTATCCCTCATCTGATAACTCTAAGATTAGAAGAACTGCAAAGGAATACTGAAGTTTTTTCTTCTCCAGCAAATTACTAATATATTTTCCTATTCTCTGAATATTATATCGAGACAAGTCAATACTATTGTGGAGTTTATAAGTCTATATTAATATATTGTATAAATAATTGAGGACATCTTTAGTTATATGACATTTAGTTATAAGGCTTCTAATGCAAGATGGAATGAATACTATGAAGCTGTTCCTTTTGTACCAAAAGAAGAAAAAAATAAATGTAAACTGTAGATAAAAACAAAGCCAAATTCTTCTATTTCTCTTTGAGGTTGTTGTCCCATTTACACTTTATGTTCCAGCATTTCCAGATTATCACACAGGTAGGCATATAAAGATATAACTCCAGAGCTACCAAGATTTAAAGATGCTGTTGAGCTAAATCTAAGCAGTAGGAAATACACCATATTGAAGTTTCTAGAGATTTTGTACTTCTGATAGTCACACTTCAAAGTACTCCTAGTTCAGGGTTTTCTAAAGAAGGAGAAGGTACCCAATCTTGAACAAAAATTACTTTTTACTGAATTCCAAATAAATGCTGTAGATGTTCACCCCGCATTACCCTGATATTTTGGTTTTATTGTCAACATTCTAATATGCTGCTGTACTTGGTCTTCTACTTGGTGTGGAATTAGGCAAACTTTTTTTGTTCACCTTGTTGTTACACAAGTAAGTTTGGAGATCAGTAAAAAGTGAGATAACTCTGTATTAGAGAGCCATAAAACTCTATTCTAGGTAAAAGTATTATCTTTATTAAGAAGACCAAGTAAGAAAGTAGTTTCTTCATTGTATCATTCATACAGTAAAAGAAAACATTTAACCAGTTGTCACTGTTTTCACCAGGTTAATGGGTTTCATAGGCCTCTAAATCTTGGTATTCAAAAGTTCACTGAAGCCCCAAGGTATGTAGGATTTGGAAACAAATTTTGAAGTCAATCCTAAGTTCACTTTTCTTGGGAATAATCACTGCCTCTCAAATCCAAAAAAAACCTGCCTAGGGATCTTACATTTGTTATTAATATTTTATATAGCCCTTTTTTTCTTCAACTATGTATTTTATCACAAATGATTTTTTGATGAGAAAGAATACCTAATACAGAGCACACCCCTGTCCTACTAGTTTCAGAAGTCTTCAGGATGGAACAGATACAACACACATCATTCCTCATGGCACTGTGATATTACAGAAAACTGGTTTCTTTCTCACAACCACCAGCTGCTGTATGAGAGCTGAAGGGCTTCTCAGAATCCCTTCACCTTATGTTTCCTTATCTGTAGTTCATTTTCATGCCTGATTTCCTCGAATTTGCTTAACATTTTCAGAAGGACGTCATTCACCCACTAGGTGTAGCTGGATTTGGATTCTTAAGTCTTCTGAAAAGAGAAAGTGATATGATTCTGCATACCCACCAAGGCGTGATATTGTCAGATGATAAATCTTCTCATTTTGATGAGAAAATTTGATGGAAGAACTGTGTCCTCCCATCCACCAGAAAACTGAACCAAATTAAGGCTGAACATTCTAGATGCTCTTTCACAAAGATAAAAAGTGGGACTAGCCATCTGGTACTTCTTGACGCTCTTTAAACACAGAGAATTTTCGCTGGAGAAAGTATAGCTGTCTTCTGAAGTCTTCTAAGACTCTTTTTGGCAGGGGGAGAGGTTGTTGAGGGTTTTTTTCTGTTTGGTTGTTTTTTGGTTTGGGTTTTTTTAATGAATTTATACCATATCACTGTATTTTAGATGAGCAGCCTTATTCTGAATGTCAGTATAAACTTCCTGGAGGTTTCTACTTTAGAAGATCCTTCATGCCCTGTTAAGGAATCTGCTGCATATTGCAGAGTGGCATTCAGCAAAGGCTCAGTTGCACTCCCAAATTGCAGCTGATCGGTGTATGGACTAGAATCATGCTGGGATCCCTCAGCATCTGCCCTGTGCTGGGAATGGTCGTTCTCTCTTTGTATGAAGTACCAGCTTGCACCTTGTGTATTTAGCAAGGGCTAGTAAGTGGTAATCTCTGGGTTCATGTTCAGTTGTTAGCGACAAATTCAGTGGGAGCCAGTGCTTTGTTTAGGATGATATTTTAGGAAGATAGAAAATGCTGCTGTTTACAGGGTTTGAAACTATGCCCCCATCCATGATGGTGCACTGTTGCGAAGTTTAAGAGTCATAACTGTAAAATAAGATGAGCTGACTATCACAAATTTACTTTTGTTATTCTTGCTCTGTCTGAAAAACAGGCCCTTTTTTGTGTCATGTTTTCTCGCAAACAAGGACATTATGAAATCTGTAAGACTGGACAAGCAGTGTATGTACTGTAGCTATAGACAATATTGAGTAGAAAAAGGAATAAATGTGAGCTTAAGACTCGGTTCTGTATAAATACAGAAATTACACTTGCCATAGCAAGCAGTTCGTGCTAACCAGGAGCTGCTGGAGGTCTTATTTGAGATATTATGCAAATTCCAAACTCAAAAATACAGACTATGAAATAATAATTAATTACATTTGCACTTTGATTAAAGATTAAATCTCAGTTTAGAAAAAATAAATCATGTATTTATATTGTCTGATATAATTAGGCACTCTCCTAAATGGCCAAACTTAGAACTGCCTATTATGTCCTAGCAAACCTGTGGGAGAGCCTGTTTAGCAATCATGTTTTTGTGTTCATCAGAAAAAATCATTTTAAAACAATGTGGGAGGGGCAGTCCTTATCTTTTAAGGCGACTGTTGGATAATTGACCTCCTTTAGCATTTAATTTCTCAAGCCTCTAGGAAGCTTAATTTTGAACATCAAAGAGGTACCTGTGGAAGAAACTGTTCCAGACTGGTGAGTAAACAAATTAGAGTTAATAGGGTCATTAGCTTTTGTAGTAAAATTTCAAACTGGGTATTCCTCACTAAGGAATGTAAATGTCAATGTTTTTAAGTCTTTTAAAATATAATTAGACATGGAACTTGAATTAAAATGTTAAATATCCTATTAACAAACAAGGTTTTCCATACTCTGGGCATTATTTTATTAACATTATGGAATCTGCTGTCTGGTCCTATGCATTGTTTGCCAGACAATTAGAATAAAAAAAAAAGTACAGAGCTGCTTAAAAAAAAAAACCAACCCAAACACTGTAAACATTAAGGGTGCTGTAATGTTCTGTATAAGATAGAACATGCTAGCTAGTTACCTTTAGAGTAACAACTGTAGCTCTGTTGAACTTGTAGATCTCTATGTAGGAATATAAGAACTTTAAAACAAAGAAAACCAAAAAACCACACACACACACAAAAGAAAACCACCACAGAAGGACAACGTATATTTTCTCATTTGAGTGATAGATGATGATCTCATCTCTTTTTCTTGGTTCTGAGGCTACATAAAGGGGTAATTGCTGATTGAATTTGAAACAGAGAATGTAGCAAATTCAGTTCCTACATCCTCGCATTTCACTACTTGCACAGTACTGAAGTCTTTTATTCAATTATTCTTGCATATAATAATAGAAATACTGCTCCTTTCTTCTACCAAGCTCTGACAAGTTGCTAGCTTACCCAAATTTCCACATCTTTTCCCACATACCTATCTGCAGACTATGAACTCTCTCATACCTGTTTTCCCTGCAATTCTTGCTGCTAACCCTTCCCAGCATCAGCAAGCTCCTGGAACTGAGGGCTGTCAGAGCAAGTTCCTTTTTTCACTTTGTAACCCTAGGAAATTTTAAACTGTGAGGTTTGTTCTGTCTCTAGGAGCTCAGTACTCAGCAATAGCTTCTTTTTAATCCAGAAAATTGGCTGTTGCTGCAAGTGTTGTCATTTAAACAGGTAGAGATGAAAATTTCCTCATAAGGAAGTAATGACATCAGACAGTATAACAGTTCGTAGTATATGGACTGATGGACTAACTGCCAATGCCAAAAATGTGTTTAGCATAGAAAGAAATAAGATACTTGCTAGAAGTGCCAAAAGACGAGTGCAGAAAATATTTAGACTGGAAAACTGCAGATGGGCAAGCACATCCAGTGGTAAACCACCTCCTCCCTGTGAAAACTGATTTGTACCAGCAGGGTCTGAGTAAGTGCTACAGTGAATTCTACCAAAAAAAAAGGAGGGTGGAGGAGAAGAGAAAGGCAGTTTAAATAATTGATCATAACTGTATCTATGGTTGCAAGCATTGGATTCTTAAATCATTATCCTGAAGGAGCAAAGACTTTAAAAAATATTAACTCTGCTCACAATATACAAAATCATGAAGTTTAAGAAAAAGAGGGCTTTTTCCCATTTGGCAATCATAAATCATTTTGTTCTGATGCTCATGTAGTGGACTGATTTAGTCTTTTTATCTCACATTCACCCTCAGTAGCAACAATTTCTTTTTGCTTAAGTAACACCAATAAAAGTAAAAAAAACCCAAACAAACCTCAAATGCATTTTACATAATGTCAATCATGTTTAAGTGATGTTTTGAAAAAATTCTTGTCCATTAGAAGGAAGCTTTTTGCACTAGGCAAATTGTTATGACTGAGTGTTTTGCAAAGCAGTTCTAGTTACCATTTGTTACTGGTCTCTAACAATGTGCTTCAAATAAGAATATTTAGTTTACCTCTTTAAGAGTATCTCATAGAGTTCTATAAGCATTAATTTTTAAGTAACAATTGGTTTTATTTCAACCTCCTACAGTGTTTTTGATGGAATGTTACTATGTTCAAAAAATATTAAATTATTTCCCTCTGTAATCCAGACTATTAGATGGGTCTGACTGTCTCCATTTCTCTAGTTTACCAATTTTACTCATGGAGACCACAGAGTATCAAATCAAAATCACATAATATAGCTATGACAAATTTGGGGTCATATACAGATCTCCTGATTTCGCTTTGTATATGTATTGAAGGGTAAGACTCATTCAACCTAACCTAAGCCATACAAAAGTTAGGCATCTGTTCTTCCTTCTGTATTCAAGGCTGAGACAAGCGCCTCCAGAGGGTAAGTCATCCTATCAGAAAACACGAGTAAAGTTTGGCAAGAAAAATCATGATATAATATTATTTACCCTTCCACTAACCCAGAGGTTGAGAAGGTAAATACTTCTGCACTGCTTCATGAAAATGCTTCATGGTCCAGTGTGTCTTGCCCATGAATGTAGTAAGGGAAAGAGACTGTTGCTTCTAGTATATTGATGTTTTATTCTTTGATTGAAATCTTGACTGTGAATTATTCTTAAAAAAACATCCTTCCCTTCCTTATTCGGAACTGTTTAAACTACACCACTCATCTGGACATAGTGGCAATGTAACTTTCAAAACTTCAAGTAGAAACAAATATAAACAGAATAAATGGTGTGATCTGCATAGTGGATGGATGGATGGAAAAGTGCATTTCTAATTTTTTTGTAAATTCTGGAATAAGACATTTGCTTAAACACCTTTGGCACTATTTTAATGATTTTTTTTCTAAGGACTATGAGTAAAGACAAGCAAATACTCCTTCAAAACTAAGCACGAAATAGCATTTTAAGTATAGACACTTGTACGTGGATTGACATAGTTGTCACAGCCTCTCTGCTTTATAGGCTTTAGGCTTGGCCAACACAGGATGTACTTCTGAAAAAATCCTAAACTGTTCAATAGAAACTAAAGGCATAAAACCAGATGGAATTTATGCCAGTATCTGTTAAATTTTAATTCATTGAACTTGTTACAAACTGCAGAGTTCCGTAGCAAGTTGGAATGTTTTAATCATACATAAATGGGCTAGACAAAGTTATGAAGAATGTAATTTTCTGTTGCAGTTTTTAACCTATACCTAAATGTATTTCAAGGCTTTTTCTTTCCCATATCTATTCTTGATCCCTATGTAAGGGCTTATGTCAGAGCAGACTAGAAAGCTCTGACACCAGAGGGTGCAGAGGTGCTATTCTGTGTCTTCAGCACATAGTCGATAGGGTAGCCTGACACATATAATCAGGAGAGGTGATCTTGCATTAACCTTTTCTGCTCTCTAAATTATAACGAAACAATATAAACAGATAATGAGGCAAGGAGAGCACAGTTCTTGTGATTATGGCCAAGAATTGGAAGGGTGGAGTATATGTAAATGTAAGTAGATACAAAACCAGACATGCACCTGAAGATAACACTAGAACAGGAGTCTGTTAAGGACAGGAGTTGGTTAAGTTTATTGTTATGACTGGCTACCATTTGGCAGACAAACAACTTTCCCACAAGAATATTAAAAATGTAATTTTTTGGTGACTTGATTCAGCTGACATCCTTGAGGAGAATTACTCAGTGAAGCAACTGAAACACCAGAATCTAACAGTTGTAAACAACTACAAGATTTGATATTTTGCTTAATGCTGCCTCTGCTGAGGCATGATGTGCATAACAGCAGCCTACAAAGTCTGGTAGTATGTGGTAGCAGCAAAATGAAGAAAATGCTCGTTCACTTTCTTCTGTCGCTTTATGATGTTATTTTGGCACATTTCTACCAGCAAGAAACTACTTCCCACAACAGCTCAATTACAACTCCTAGTAATAAGGTAAAATGTGAAGATCAAATATATGGTGGAATGACAGAGCAGATGGCTCAAGAGGCATGGACAAAAAAAACAGCCACAACTGATTCTGTATATACTGAGTTAAAAGAAAATTAGAATCTGGCTACAGTGGAGTTCACCCCTTGCAAGAAGTGATGGTATCTGTTAGTTCAAAAAGCAAAGATAAGAACAAAGCGGAATTGCATAGACAAAGAAATATTTCTCAAAAGCTGCATGTTGCAAAAATGATGTATTGTTAATAGCTTTCCTTTGTTTTGTCACGTTGGCAATTAGGGCACACCGAAGATGGCATTTATACTAAATTTATGTCAGTGCATTTTGAACACCAAAGCCCAGGGCATGTCAGGAAGTTTTCAAGCCTTTTTTTGTGTATGTGTGAATTAAAGTTAGACTGTAAATTAATATAAAAAAAATCAATCATCATTAATTATCCGTTAAAGTGATGTCTGCCCATTCTTATACTTTAATCTTCATTAATGTGCAGGAAAGCAAATCCCCCAGAGGATGTGCTGCATGTGTTGCCATGTTTTACTCATGTCTCTCTGGAGTTCTTAACAGCTCAAAAAATAGGCTTCTTCATGGGAAGCATATGCCAGTAGGGCCTTTTATCTAAATGCTTCAGATTCAGTCAAAAGGCACAATCTGAGCAGCTATGGGCCAAGGCGAGATTCATCTCTGTTAAGTCTCTGACCCTGACAATACACTGCCTGAGTGCCTCTACAGCACTCAAGCAATGTCCTGTAGGACTTAACTGTGAATGACATTCATGTGTGCCTGTTGTAACGCACTGGCTTTTTTTATGCCAAATGGCTTTTGCTTTGTTTTATTACTCATTTATATGAAAATCATATCAGCATGTCACTCACTGCTTTCAGCAACAGAGTCTTACAAATATGAATAGTTTTAGTATTTACTTGCCACATATCACCCAAAACACATATGTATTGCTTGATTGTACCTAACAGTAGTTTGAAATTTTTTTCCTGTAATAGTTTGAAATACTTGATTCAAAAGGAAGGAATCCTCTATGACAGGATATATAATGAAAGCGAATAAAGGCTGCATAGAATCTTTTTTGTTTTTCAGAAAAAATCTGGCACATAAAGAATGGATAGAAAATTCTTGATATCCATAAACTGTACGGTAGAGTAAAAACAGATTCTGAAAACGGAAGTGAACACACTACTCTATTCAGACTTCATTATAGTTCTTATGGATAACTGATGACAAGATCTACAGCATGCCCAATCAGAATGTCCCACAGGATGAACAGCCTACAAAAAAGTGTAATGTGGTCAACATTCACCCAGACCCTCTGTTCACATTTCATCATGTTGAACCTGTGCATTTTAGGGTACACTGAAACTGCAGGCTCTCATCACTAATTTTGAGCTTTTACTTCTCTGGCACCCTGACTGGCATACATGTACTCTGCTGAAATACTAGATCCTGCAAAGCTGGGTTATTTTCTGACATTTGGGTGCAATCCAGGTTTCTCTAGCAATTCCTGGGTAACTTAATAGAGACTTTCCACAGCTAACAAGCTTTGTGATCACTCTGATTTTATAGCTGACTTCTTCAGAGATGTTAGTGGAAAGAGGGAGAGAGTGGATAATTTCCAGAAAACTTACCAAAAAATGTTTCATTTTGTTTCATATAACCAATAAAGACATATCATGAAAATAATAAATACCTAATAGTAAACACTTTCCTACTCAGGTTTCCATCTTTTCTTGAGAATTTTGCATTTAAAATCATATTCCTTTAAGTATTTTTCCTTTCTTCCACTTGGCTTCTCCAAACAGAAGCCCTATCCAAATTTGGATTTTCCATTTTCTTTTGTCTAGAGATTCCCTAATCAGATTAACTAGATAATCAATGCTTTTGCTTATCCCACTCACATTTACAATCCATTGATAGGTCAACCCAACAGAAGAAGTTTAGTTGCTTTGCCCACGTTCTGCATCATATATATTTTATTGCTGGTACAAAAACATTGAAACAACATGTCATTGCTATGATTACCAGAGATGCTACTTTCCATTTTTAAAAAGTATCTGGAAAGAATAGATGCCATAGATGACAATTTTACAAGATTAAGTAGGCAAATTGAGTCACAGATAATTACTTCACAAAAGTAAAAATGGAGCTCTGTAAGATTCACCATGCAACATAGCTCTATGCCAGTTGTGTTCCCTGCAGGATACTATTCACTCTTTAGTTTATCAAAGAAATGGGGAGGACCTGAGGTGATTGCTTTTTAACTTAAGCATTGATTGTGATTTTACATCAATATATGTCCTGTGAATTCTGTAGTAATAGAGATGAGCACATTTCTAGCCTGCAAACATAGGCAAACTATGATACCATCCTCATTCTGCAAATATGCAGTTATCACTGGGTAGTCACAGGACAGCAAATGTCTATGGGATCCCTCTTAAAAGATAGATGAGGCAGACAGGATCATTCTGCAAATCCCAAAGTATTTCAAACTCTTCATAATGTTCCTCTGTATAAGCATGAATTCTCTACCATACCTTGACAGATCTAGGCTCTTAGTGACCTTTGGCTTCAAAGAGCAGCCAGCTTGACAAGTAACACTGCCCCAAAACTACATCTGGCTATGAGGTTTCAGAAGGCTGAATTCAATTAATATACTTAGAACCTTCTAAATTCTTTAGTTTTTGAAAAAAATACTGAACTGCTCCCTCAAAACATTTTGTGTCATTGTCAGAATTGTAAAATCATGACATTTATTCAAACTACTGGTTTATGCTAACACACGTGTTAATAACTGGAGAAAAATTAAAACCAAGCCAAACTTTGGAAGATGTTCATCTTTATTAATGTACCAGTTGGAGTTTGGATTATGAAACAGCTACAACTGTGGCTGTTCAGCCCTAGGTCTTACTGACAAGATGAAGACCAAAATACAATTAAAGGGGTGGAGTGGAGGCTAGAAAGAGTAGAAAATAATGTAATTTGGGCATTGATAACAGTACAGGTATTCAAAAGTAAATGAAATTAAATGAAACTCAGTAAGTTGTCTTAGTGACAACAGTAAAGACTAAGTTACTCCATTCAAGCGTGAAGCATCACTATAAATTTCTTTTGATTTTTATTTTTAGTCTCACACTTAAATTCTTATAAGGATGAATCATCATTATGATTCATATGTTATATTTCATCCATTAAATCTACAAGGTATATATTTTCATAGCCTTATATCAGTTTTGATAGTAGTAATACAAATCCTTAATGTAAATAAATTTCCACTCAAAGCTAAACTATAGAACAAGTTGCCAACCTATTTATTGTTTTACAAAATTATGTTTTTATGGTAAAAATATTTTCACCTCTTGGGAAAATTAGGCCACAAGCTTTGATCTCACTAGCTTCAATGTGACAAGAAGAAAATGATTTATACTATATTAAGTGAATTGGTGATGTCTGTAATTCCAGAACTCCCAGTTTGCTTATGTCAATATAACACAACTGCTACCAGAGGTTCTCCCATGCTAGAAATCAAGAAGCATATCAGGACTTGACTAACTGGACTGTGGAGACAGCCGTCTTCAAGTTATAAAAGTTGTCCCTTCAAAGGGAGAACACATTGGTTTAATATTGTGTAATTTGGACTATTCCTATTCATCTTTTGAAAAGATTACTTCAATCTCAAAGCTGTAAATTTGGCATTTTTATAAGAACTAAATCAGTTTTAAAAAGTCAGAAAGTTGTTTTCTCTGTTTCTCTCCTTTTGATTGATTATCTATGGTTCCACAGCATATTACGTGATCACAGCAATGTTCTTTGGAGATATAATCATCAAAGAGCATTGCTCAGCTGGGGAAGTACATGTGAGGGGTGTAAATAATGAAACAGAACAGGGGGCCATTAAATATACTTTTTTGTTTTGTTTTCTGTGTTTGAAGGCTTGTTTACAAGGTAGGGGGTATGCTGTTTAAAAGTAAAAAAAAAAACCAAAAAAACCAAGGCTCTTAAATTGTACCAACCAATCCATCTGTTTAGATTGGGAGCCCTGCAGACCTGGCAAACCTTGAAGGTTTATCAGAGGGTTCATTTTGGCTTTCAGAGGTGCTTGTATTCCCAGTGGCTCAGAAAGCTTTAGTTTATATGTTAGGAAGTATATTCCTAAAGCAGATTTTTAATTTTAAAATTATACGGTCCTTGGAATCCAAGTTATATAGTGCAGGATATTTTATAAAACCTATTTCTGTGTAGCACATCAAATATAAAAGATTGGAGTTGTTAATTAAAGATTGGTTTAGAGGAGAGAAGAGAGCAGGAAGCTAAGTGTTCAAATATGTATGCCCATGACTTGTAGCCGAGTTGAAAAGTAACTCATTGTGTATGGATAATTGCCATGACTCAGTTTGGCAGTCCCCTATTGTTATCAAAGTTGCAAGGCTGCCTCTTAAACTCTTCAAACATGGCTCTCCAACATTCATGTCAAGAAAGGCCAGCCACTCTGTTAAAATTCATTGCCTGTTTGGTAAAAAAATTATATTCTTTTTGTGTCGCTATACTTGTGTTTTTTTTAAGAAAATGATTCCACAGTTTTTTTTCCAATGCAAGCCTCTGTCACTAATCTGAATGGTCTGATGCTGAGTCACCTGATACTGGCATGATATTGCTTTTATATCTATATAAAGTAAATATAATTAGGAGTAATCCCTACGGAAGTCTGTGATTTTTATTTACGCTATAGCTCTCGCCTATATCTTTCCATGTAGATGGACTTTGTGTACAAATTATATACAAACAAAATTAACTTGGGCTAAGTGAAATAAGGAGATTTTAAGAGTGGAAGTTAGACCCATTAGAGCTGCACAGTAAAAGCATTGCAAGTGAGATTGGAATAGAGGCTACTGTACACATCACTGCTGTTAATATTCAAATAATTTAGAAAATCTGAAAGGTATGAAACTTTTAAGGAGACCTGAAAACAAAATTTGTAGTATCCAATGCTCTGCTATCCTTAATAAAAAATGTTAAGAGACAGGAAAAGTAGGATGTGTGTGTCTGAATCTAGTTATGTGCATGTTTGAATGGATTGCTGTACTATCGTACTGTAAACAAAACCGTAACATTGGTAAACTAGAGTGTATATACCAGCCTGGGTAAACTAGAGTGTATATACCAGCCTTTGCTGACTGAGGTTAAATCAGGTGAATTATGTACATAAGGAAGTTTGATTGTGACCCTACATTCTCAACTTTCGACCTTTTATTTTGGTCACTTATTTGAAGGATTTTATCTGTTGTTGTTTGAATTTTATTTATGTGTAAAGGGCATTTAAAATTCATCAGTTGAATTTGAGGTCATTTCACATCCATATTTATACTTGCTTATTCAAACAGTAATGGCTAAATACCAGGTAAGAACAACTCTGAACTTAATATAGACCATGTAATATTTTTCTTGACACGCTGAAAAACAGTACCTTGGAATGAGTGAGTTTAATTCATCTTTTCAGGTGAATATGTACACAGAATTTTTACATGTGTACCATTTTTATTACTGAAATAACGTTAAATTGAATTTTTATTTTTTGAAAACTTCAAATTTGATATACAGTAGGGAAGTGATTGTAAATAATAAATCAAAACGCACATCCTCGCAATCAAGAGGCAGGAATGCAAGGCATGAGAAACCTTCTAACTTAGCATAGAACAGTCTCTCATGCATAACTGCTGTCCTCTGATCAAACCATGCTTTTTAACCTCAAACAGGGAGGGGAAAAAAGGAGTCTTGGTAAAAAGGACAGCTAGAACATCCTTTAACAAAGATGGAAATCACTTGATATAGAACTAAGAAAAAAACAAAACAAAAAAGTAGGCATTTTTTCAGCTACTGTTCAGTCCTGCAGGTAAACTGTAGCTCAAAAGTATGCAAACCATATTATATTCAGAAAGACTACAGGAAAGTTAGTAAGGACTAAAACAATTTAAAAAAAAAAAAGAAAAGAAAACATGAAATAATAAAAAAAAGATAGAAGAAGTGAAGTAGCCTACATCTTCTGAAACAAATAGAAAAAAAATATAATTGCATGTCTATCAGTGGAAAGGGCCACATTTATTGTGCTTGTTAAATAGAAACATTTTCTGAAGCAGTATGGTTTTTCCGCTCCTCTAGTTTTAGCAGATGTGGATGTGAAATTTATTGGTACTGATACAGTGGAAAAAATTCCTAGCCATCCTCTTATTAGTAAATGTAAATTATAACTCACAGTCCTGATTGTATCAAACTGTATGATGATTTAAGACCAGCAGACAGGCCAAGACTTTTTACTCTTAACTTTTTAATCTCTATTGCAGCCACATCCTTGCTGTGAGTTCAAACATTAAAGTCCAGACTAGTATTTGACTGGTTAGAAGCCTTTCTACCAAGGTTAGAGGTGCAGGCTAAGAACCTGTGTTACTAGACAGGTAAGGAAGGACAGCAAAATGACTAAATGACCCTACACGTATTAGGTAATAAATAAGATGGATGAATAATTGAAATCTTGTACTATGTAGGCATCAATAGATTAATTTTTACTAGCTAACTTATTTCCAGTAATGATCTTGGGAAGTAATCTCTCATCAGCAAGCTGTCACCATGAAGGAGAGGATTTTAGACTTTTGCTTAAAAGTTCTACTAACTGTGCTGTGCTCGTGTCCTTTATATAATTTTCTCCTTCAGTTCCATGCAAAGCCGAACAAGCAATATTCATAAGCTATTAAAAGCCCCGTTAAAAACCTGGCAGTTTGATAAATCGAACAACAGCTAAAACATTTTGAGATGGCACTGAACTTTTAAACTTCTTCTTATACTCTTTTTAATAGAATAAATAAAAACATTACAGTATAAGCACAGCTTTTCATAATATGAAAGGGAGATTGATCCTTGGTGTTGATGCAAACAGGAAAAATTTGTCTTGAAATGCAATATTATTTGGAAGAATTCAGTTATAAGGCCTTCCTGGACAACCTGAACACTAAATGTAAAAACCAATAAACCACTGGAATATGTTTTATTCTTAAATATGGAGATAACTCATTACCTGTTTGAGCCCTGGTTCCTGGATCCAGATCTGGATACAGATGAAAGATCCTCTTTGAATGTCTTTGCCATTGTCCCTTCAAGACGTGTAGATAGGTATAGGGATAAGATTTATCCTACTCCAGTCTGGATGATCACCTTCCTGTTAATATTTCTTACCATCCATTTTTTTGTGTGGAACCAAAAATAAATAAGCATACATTAAATTCCATGAAACCCTATTTGATGCCTTGCATAGTATAGGTTAAAGCATAACGACTGTGATTGCAAGGACCAACTGTTAAGTTTAAAAAACCCTAGAGAAATAATTGCTACTAGTGTGTGTGTCAGAAATTTCAAGTTAAAAGACATTATGTTTTAACTAAAACTCAGCTAATTAGAGCAGAAGTAGATCCAATTCAACATCTGAGATGATGTTATACACAATAGAGCTGTAAACTTCAGAAAACAGAGCTGGAGTAATCAAATGAGGAAGTTGATTGTTTTTTTCATCTTTATTTCAAGAGAGATTCAGATCAACATGTTGTTCTATTTGGTTCTCATATTTTCACATGTTGGCCATCCAACTCTATAAAATAATATCCACCTCCACTGTCAATCTTAGAAAAGTTCAACCTTGTCTGGCCTTTCCTGAGTGCTACAAAAAATTGACTAACTTTCAGATGTTTTTTCAATTTCATATGCTTTCAAGATTTTCTAGTTTTGAGCAAATTTTTCTGCAATCACACTACCATTACTTTACATGTAGTGTTACGAAGTCATGTATTCCTACTCTCAGGCTGTATTTGCAAATGTTAAGAGAGCCAGAAGGATCTCTGCCAGAAGAAGGTGTTCACTTTGATGTACACATCATTTGGCTGTTGTAACTAGTCACAAACAAGATCTCTAGGGAAAAGCAGCCATACCAGTAGGACAGCAAAATTCAATGCTAATTAGAAATACGTTGAAACTCAGTGCAAAACCAAATAGTCAATAGCTGCAGTATCAGTATCCCCTCAATCTTAAACATAGTTCCTCTCTCATATAAGAAACTGTTTTATTGCAACAGTGAGTAAAAGATTCGGCTGCTCTTGTGCCTGCTCATTAGCAGTTTGATAGTTTCATTCTCCATTTCTGACTAAGGAAATACAATATACACTGTTCTGTGAAATGTGTTGAAGCTATTTTGAACCTACTGGACTAGCTATTTCTGGAGAAATACTGCTTTACATCTCTTTCGTTACGTATTTTGTTGCAAGTTAGAAACACTCTTAAGAGTTGAAATTTCCCTTTAGTTTTTTCTCACAACTCGATTTTGTGAGGCACTCTCATGTTCATTTTGCCTAAGACCACCAAATTCTGAGACCATTATCATTAACTTCTTTCTGGTAATTGCTGACTTCCCCCAACTCAGCATGGTAAAGAAGGCTTTTTGTACACTGTGGAACATTTTAACAATCCTGAACATGTATACGTCCCAGCAAGACTGCACTGAGTAGTATCCACTGATACTTTGTCATAGTTTCCTGTCCAGATCTCTGCATTTGGTGTCGTCTTCTTAAGTTGTAAGCTGAGTATCTCCATCCTTATATGAGAGTTGAATTTCTATTTCTATTTCTATTTCTATTTCTATTCTATTCTATTCTATTCTATTCTATTCTATTCTATTCTATTCTATTCTATTCTATTCTATTCTATTCT
>WTSP01020121.1:0-12923 GCA_025331215.1 Actenoides lindsayi
TCCCTTGTGCTGTTCTTTTAAATTTTCCCTATCTAAACCCACAGGGATTTTTGCCTTTTACTTCCTGTTCTCCTTCCTATCCCTCTGGGGTGGGGGTGGTGCTCAGCTCCCAGCTGGGTCTAAACCACAACATTAGGAAATACCATTTTCATCTGGTGATGCTGAGTACAACCCTTGCAGATGCTTTCTGTCTCAGGCAGAAGGGAAGAATCTTTGGTTGCTTAGTAGAAGTCTTGTATCTTTTGAGGAGACTTGTCATGAAAGTTTTATGGTGCCGTTATAAAGCCAAACATCAAGTTTCCCTGGCACATTGAAAATGCCTGTTCAGGTGCTGCTAAGCAAGCTGTCTCAAGGATTGGTTGACCTTAGCCCTGCAGGTCATTTATATAGGAACCAAGAGAAATGGTTTCAGGGCTTGGTCTACTGAAACACTGAGTGCATTGTGATCTCTGTTGGCTTGACTTTATTATCCAGAGTATCAGGGTGATTGTTGAAGTTGGGAAAGATGGACGGATGTCTCATAGAGGTCATGGAAGGGCTTCTGGAGTTTTTCAGTTCTAAGTAGGCAAGATAATTCCTCTAATTTCTTTCTGTTCTTTCATTTGACATTTTTCCTTCACTTGTATTCTCCTGTAGGGTCCTAAAATAATTGCATTTTATATGATAGCATATCTTCTGATTTTGCAGATCCTGTCTCCTGACCTCAGACCAGTTTCTGCGTTCCTGTCACTCTCTGTGTTCTTGCCTTAATCCAGTTCTCCTATCCTATCATTAATTCTTAAAATTCCTGATAAATTCTGTCTCTTGTGAATTCTAAGGATTCTTGAACAGCATATTGATGGGCAGCATGGAGAGCTGCTCTACAGCAATACTTACTCTGTGCATCCTGGCATATTCTGGTCAGATGAGCTTTGTTATACCTGCAGCACTTGAGTGCAGAAACCTCATGACCTCTATTTAAGTCAACATCATCTGAACCCTCAAGAGTCAATCACATGGATATCCAGACAACTTGAGCACTGTCTTTAAATTGCTCAGTGCCTGTGTAGTTGCTGTGTAAATGAATCATGACAGGGCCTATAGGGCAATTGTGCAATGACTCTGATACCTAAAGTTTGGTTTTCTCCTTGCCTCAGTTTCCTTATAATCTTTCAATTCAGTGCAACTATCTGAAAATATCTCATAGGCCAGGAGGTTTATTTGTAAAATGCAGTCTGGTCTGTAGATGACCAATACTTCAGCAATGTGAGCTGGTTTTAGCAATAAATATTTACCTTATGGCAAATCTTCTAGTAATGTCCTAAGCTGTGTGACCCTCAAAAATTTCTGCCAGTATTTTGCATTTGGATCAATTTTACAGCTTTCTCCTCAATCATATCTATTTAGGGAACTGCAACATGGCACTTCTTTAGCTTTCAGTGTGGAATCTTTAGAGAAATGTACCAAATAGCTGATCAGAGTGGGAAACTTGCTGTTCTGTGCAAGAGAAAGGGGTTTTACAGATCCACATTCTTGCATCAAACTAACCAAACAGCACCAGAGACCAATTGCTTGTGTACCCAGGTAATCCAGCCCAGCTAGAATTTCCAAATAAGACAGAGCCCTGGTTTTATAACATAAGGGATTTTGCTCTGGCAAGTAAATAAAAGCAAACTTTCTGCTATAAAAGGACAAAAGAGTTTTAAAGTATCCCATAGGGCTGTGTTTCCCAGACTTGTTTTCTGGCAGCTGATCTTGGAGCTCAACCAATACTTTAAAAACTTCTTCCATTTTTGTAGCAGTGTGAGGAGCTTGTCAGATGAGGTTACTAGCTTTCTGCTTCTATGACTAATGCCCAGGACACAGTTCAGAGGAGCGTGTCAGCAGCAGCAATTAGGTTCTAAATTTAATCAGCAAACTATTAATCAGGATTAGAAGAGCTGTGTGGCTGATTTATCTTTCTGCAGTTCAAGCCACTTCAGTAATTGCTAAATCTTCCATGAATATACATGCTTCATCTTTGAATTTCCAGGTGCTATTAACATCGACGTCCTTCTCCTGCAAGATTATGTAGAAGAACTAGTGGAGAATATAAAAATGTGCTACTACTAAAATGAATGAAAGCATTCAAAGAGCTATTTGGTGGTATTCATTATAGTAACACAAATCTAAAATAATCTCATTAACTTGAATAAACAAACAGATCAGAGTGTCCCTAAATCTCAATTTGCCAAAAGTGCCAACGTTTCAGATTGATGGATGATAGATTTGTAAAAAGTGTGTGCAAACAAAATTATTCACTGTGCATTTGTATACTCGCTTCAGTCGGATTTTTGATTTAAAAACACATTTACAGAGTGCAATACACTAGACAGGGATGTCTAATTTAGGGAAAAGCAATAACATTTCCTTCATGCATATGACCCTCAGGGCTCACTGTCCTATGAGAATTGGAAATCTCAGATGCAGAATAAGTTAGACATGTAAAAGACAGCCTGTATGTCCCAACAGCTTTCCAATATCAGAAAAATTGTAATATGAACATTTTTGCATGATCTTACTTTGTCTCTCAGGCTACTGACTCTTAAGACTTTACTTCAGTTTAAGGCTGTTTAAGCTGAGTACTTCTCTATGAATGGGACATGCTCTGAGAGCTTTTCCCAGATTGTTTACTCTGAGTCCAGGCATAGCGATTGACTGTTGCAGTAGTAAAAAATAACTTTTGCTGCAGTAGTAAAAAATAACTTTTGCTACTCTTATATGGAGAAATATGTTGCAAATTAACCTAAAAATAATTTGTTGGAGTTATCATAATTTCCCTTAGTGATGCCAAATTAAATATAATAGGATAATCAGAGAAATGTTTGTTGACGACTCTGTTACCTATTTCCACTTCAGCTCCTTAAAGAGTCTGGAATCCAGTAATGCTTTGGATGTTTCAATTAAAAGTGTCACTGAGAATTAATCCTGAGATTGCTGAGAGTCCTCAGCAAGCCAGGATGACTGTTACTACTGCAGTATCAGGAACACACAGTTGTGAGGCACCTTTCACTTGACCCATTTGCACAGGGCAGCTCTGCCTCTTCAGATCCACAGCAGCAGATACTGGATCTACAGTGCAAAAAAGAATGGTGTTAGCTGAACTGAGGCAGCAGAATGAGCTCCCTCCCTAGAATTTATACCATGATACTTTGCTAAAAGAAGGAAAGCCAATAAATAGAACAACGTATGTTCATATAGTATGGATTAGATGCCATATTGCCATAAAACCTTTCTCTAAATTATCCAAAAGGAGAGGACACTTGCTGAGATGACCAAGAACCTTCCCATGAAACAGTGTTTTGTTAGAAAATACTGACTTTATTGAAACTTTTTTTTGCTGATTGATACATAACAGTTTTAACATGCAGGTCTTAGCTTTACAGAACAGTTGTTAGCCTCCGCTGCAGGATCAATTTCTCTATTCATAAATACAAAACCTAGAGAGGAATTTAAATCTGAGCATCCAAGCTTCTTTATCACTGAAAGGTATAGAGAAATACAGAAAGAGTAAGAAGTACTGTTCTTTTGTTTGTTTTTGTTGTTTTTGTTTTTCCAGAAACATTTTTTCAGGCTTTTAGTTTTTGTCCTGATGGGTGGTCATGAATGTTCTGGGAATCTTCTTTTTTCATGGAACAGGAAAATTCTTTCTCTGCAGCTTGACAGGTGAACATCTGCAAAGATAAGGAAACTCACAACTCCGAATGCTCTGGTTCATGGCCAGAGGTTTGCATATCTAGCACAGTTCTGGGAAGCAGTACCATTGGTGTGGAAACACCCTGTATGTTAGTGAGCAGGAATCGTGAATAAAAATGTTTGCCATTCTTTTACATCTTTTTATTTAATCTTAGGAATATGGACATTGTCTTATATAAATAAATCACATTTTAAACATTAGTTCTAGTTGTCTGTCTGGAAGATATCAAGAGTTGCTGACGTTAGTACTGTTTGTTGCTGTTGTGTGACGTACAAAGTTATATGAGACATTTGCCCAGCCTCTTCACCTTGTTTTCTTATTCGTAGTGATACCAAATAATATGCATTACATATGTCTCTTTAGGGTCTGATCACCTTCGAGAGAAAGATGGACTGTGGGCTGTGTTAGTTTGGCTTTCAATCCTAGCAGTTCGAAAGCAGAGCGTGGAGGAGATTGTCAGGGATCACTGGGCAAAATTTGGCCGGCACTACTATTGCAGGTGAGAAAAATAAGGAAACGACACAAGAACTTACGCAGTTCGTAGGATAATTTTGCTACAACCATGGCTTGTTTAGCTGTGCTTAGGTGTGCATTTGCTGGGTCCACAAAATGAAAATCCGCCATGGATTGCCACTCTGCTGTAGGCAGGGGTTTTTTTTTCTGATGAGCAAGCAGCAACAGAAGTTACTTACTGAAGGAGCAGTGTGTTTATGTCACTTCCAGTATATGAGTAACTGAATTTACTACTATCAAAGGGGCAAAGATTTGAATTACTTACTCATGGAATCTGTAGGCATAGTTCATTACACAATGATGGAAAAACATGAGAATCCCAGCAAGATTTACTCGTGCATGTCTTTCTCTCTGTGCTTCTGTGTCACAGTCTTTTTAGTGAGAACTGGAACTATACCTAATTTTAATTCAGGAGAGCTCCTCTAAAGATCCAAACATTTACTCTTTTTTATTAAAGTCTCAAATGTGTGAATTCTTACTGTCATTTTACGTCTTAGCTTCTGCCCCTCTCTTTCTCTCAGAATAGATTTAAACCAGAGGAGTTCACTTACTTGTGAAGGTCTTTTGCACACAGCTGTTCCTCAGAAGTTGTAACAAAGTTTTCTCTGTTTCACTTGGCTGTTGAGCGCTGCACTGATTGTGTCCTTAATCTCAGAAAGCTAGCTGTGTATCAATGATATTTTCTATGCTACTTTAGAAACAGTGCATTTTTAAAATTATTTCTGTTGACTCAGAGTGAAGGGGCCCGTGTAGAACAGTGATGCACACACATAACAGTCAGATTGCACAGGATTTACATGTGTGTGCTGGCTTAATTTGCAATCAGTACTTCAGTGACCCACCTCTCGTTTTTGAAGTTAGCAGTAAATTGCCAGTTGTGAGTATATTGATTTCTGTGCAAGCAGAACTGTTTTCTCAGCTGTAGGGGACTTACTTCTTGGTTGTATTTTTTTTTTTTTTTCATGTATGTGCAAGGTTTGATTATGAAGCACTGGAACCCAGAACAGCCTATTTCATAATGAGAGATCTGGAAGCTTTGATCACTGACAAATCATTCAGCCATCAGCAGTTTGCTGTGGGTAACAATATCTACAGTGTGGAAAGAACAGACAGCTTTGAGTACATAGATCCTGTGGATGGCACTGTGACCAAAAGACAGGTATGGCTGTACCAATGTATTACCAAAAGTTTTGCAAATGTCCTATTGTCTCTAATGATGTTGTTTCTAATGTTCAGCTGGCAAGCCTCTCCATTTATTTATAGGGTGGTGTTCTCCTTGCTCTGATAGATACCACATTTCCTACTTAAGATTAGCATGGTCTGGATAAGATAATCCACCTCTGGTTTAGTTGCAATTACTGTGGATAACTGGTGGCAGTAGTGTCACAGAGAATGTAGGAAGGGGATGGAGTCCCTGTTGACAGCAATGCATGTATAGAGATGATGGTTCTCTTTCCTGAATGATGCAAAGTGTCATGTAAACAAGGCAGTCTTTTCCTGTTTTCTACCTGAAATCTCCACTTGCTATACCTTACAAAAAGTTTAAAATGTTTTTGCTCTTGGTGACCCACAGAATTTGCATAAGTAAGTCACAATATCTGCTGTAGCCAATAGTGTGCAGAAGACTTTAGTGATTTGTACCATATGTGAGCATATTTGACTTATCTCACCCAAATGACTGGGTCTGTGTTCCTTCCAGGCTCTGTCCATGGTGAGATTCCTTAGCTATCAAAAACCTGCAGTTCAAACTAAGCCTTCAGTGTTGTGAAATTCATGAAATCCTGAAAACTAACCACATACTTTTGCCAGGTGTAAATGTATATTCAAACATCTTGAATATGAGCTATGACTCGTATTAAAATGTCTTCTGATTTTATGCTATTTATTTTTATTGTCCTAGTTTTCTCTGGTTCGTGAGTTACTTGACCTGACCAGACCCTAGCAAATGGTGTTACAAGCCATTAAAACTACTGCCATGCCATTCTGTGCAGAGTCTTTGAAGTTTCCATTCATCATTGCATCCAGAAAACATAAGCAGCCCACCTGTTACTGAGCTACTCTCTTTGCGTGTATTACTGCTGAAACAAGATATGAGGGTACCGTCATATTCAGATCCACTGGAAAATTACAGGCATGGCAGGCCCGTGGCCCTGATACTTCTGAAAGGCAAACAAACAAACACCCCAGCTTGTGAATTTTCAATGTACTATTCTTTCCCTTAATTTTTATCCAAAGCCTTTGTCCTAAATTGGAATGTAATTGCTAATCATACCACCATGTAACACAAACAGAAAGATGACTTGGCTTGTTTTCAGATGGACCCTGTAAGTGAGCCCATAAAACCAGAAAGCATGTCTTTTCAGAGTGAGAAGCACGTACTTATTGAGAGTGCAGTTCAACTAGGTTGTCTTTTGGCAAGGTCACATTCCTAGCTCCATGTGTCATAAGAGAATACATTATGTATGCAAAAGAAAGAGAAGTTCACTGCTGCCATTTTCCTGAGGTAGCTTGCTCTTCATGTAAATGCAGATGCCTCTTTCTGACTGTTATGTGCTTCGTGCAGATTTTTTAGCTATGTTTTCAGGAACATATTGTTCCCCAGCAGGTAGGGGAGAGAGTTTGTTATTCATTGCAACTGCACTATGCCTTGTGAGTGAGAAGCTGGCTACAAGATAATTAATCAGTGTTTATGAACAACAGGTTCAGAAAATAAGCACAGAAAAAAAAAAAAAGCAGCAAGCACTACACCCAGACTGTAGCTTCTAATTCTTCTGACTATTGGAACCCATGAATATTTTTTATGACAGTGAAATAATAAAGCATAAAATTATATGAAATGTTCTGCTGTTCTTGAAGACTGTTGTCATTGTTATAGTCTTCTTGTGCTGGCCTTTGTGCACATGACCACATGATTGTGCTGCTCTTGAGGATCCTGCAAGCCAGAAACAAGACCAGCTTCATTTTTTATGTGAAATCTGAATTAGAAGGATAAGAGGTACAAGTTGCCCGTTACAATGGTTAACTTTGAGCTCTTTAATGAAGCATTTTTACATTCTGAGATTCACAGAATAAAACTCTGGAGCTTTGCTATTAAATATTTCTTAATGTTTTCTCACTTCTTCATTAGACTTGGGTTGCAAAGGGCTCTGCACATAGTTTTGGGACTTTTTGGCATTTCCATTTGAGCAAGAGTCAGGAAACAGGTATTGGAAAAATTGGGAAAAGTTATTTCAGTTAACTTTCCAGAGATAAGGGAAATCTTCTCTGTTCAGAATGATATTTCAATCATATGTAAGCGATAAGGTATTTCCTGTCAGAGTAGTGAGTGTGGCCTGCTCTACCTAGGGCTCACCCAAGGATTTGTAGAGGAACAAATAACAGTTGTGATAATATCAGTATTTTGAAAGGAAAGTATAGCCATTTTACAGGCTCGGAATTTATGTCTATGTCTCTGTGTCTAATAGATTGCTGCTAGGCTAGTTTTTCTGATGGTGTTCTTCCTGCAGTTTTACTTTAATAATGTTTTTCAAACTCCTAAGATATTTTGCTTTAAGTTTGCTGTTTAGTCTTGTTCATGCTAACTTACTAGCTAATTTATTATTATTTATTTAATTATTAAATTGGTAACTCAAAATACCAAACCACTGGAAACCAAACTACATAGTACAATATGTAGTAGGTTTACTTTTCTGAATGCTTCATAGATACCATTATATCAGTAGGCTGTTTATCTAGATTGTAATATAAAAGAGGGAAATCCCAGGGAGATTTCTCCCTGGCATTTACCATTATTGTTTTTAAGGAGTACAGCCTCCGTGTCTCTGTAATTCCTTTCTACAGAATATTTTCAGCTGTACTGCAGGAATCCTAGTCTTACAAACAAATAATAGCTGTCATCATGTGTGTGTAAAAATCAATACTGTCAGTCACATGTCTCTGGGAAATGCAAAATGTATAAAATAGTCTCACAAAAAGTACAGAGAACTCTCTGAAGTGAAGCTGGTTGTGTGTCTATATATATTGCATAAACATCCCAGGCACAATTAATTTTAACATCAAACTGACTACAGATGCTGTAGTTTGGTGCATTTTTTTGTCATAAAGTTATGGGAAGAGTTATGGGGAGCATTTATAATTCCTTTTTATCCTGGAGACTGTAATTTAACGTGGTGAGACTTCAGATATACTAAACCAAGTATCAATGTGTTACTGTTATTATTGCCAGATAAACATGGAGTATATGGAAGTGTAATCAAGTAGTTTTGCTAGCAATGTCATTGTGAGAGTTGCTAGGCCTTGCAGAGGCATGTAAAATGCCCCTTTAGTTCTTGGAGGAAGACTCTCACATGCTCTGATATTCACGCTTTAATTTTGTGCTGATATGTTAGAGTTGCTTCCTTCTCTCTTGAAGCTGGTTGACATTAATGTTCTGTACTTTGCACTGTTGGTCCTGGGTTTGACAACCATTCAAAACAAACTATACCCAGAACTGTGAAAAACTCTTCAATTTATCTTCTTTCTTTTCATTGTAATAAAGTGTAATGAGCAACCAGCAAGAGATAACCCCTTGCTCACAGGATCAGATTGCAACAAACTGCCTGTGTAGTTCTAGGCATCCAAGATAAAATCTTGATTCCATTGAAATCAATGGTAAAAGTCCCATTAGCTTTAATTGAAGCATCTCATTACAAAGTTGGCTTAATAGCAAATACTAGAAAATAAGGCTTTAAAACTCAATCTTTTGAATGTAAACTGTTTCTGTTTGTCATTTGTGCTGTACATATTGAGACTAGATGAATTTATGTTGCCGATACATGTTAAAATTAATATACAATACCATACTAGCAGCTAAAAAAAATTTAATGGTATCACCAATGTTAGAGATGGAAAATATCTCTTAGGTAATCTAATCCAGTCTGTTATCCAAGTGGGATATTTTCCTCTTGTGTATTTTCTAGTGTTAATGGCCATTACCCAGGAAAGACATGAACTTCTCAGAGCGAGTTCAGAGGAGGGCCACAAAAATGATTAGGGGGCTGGAACATCTTGCCTGTGAGGACAGGTTGAGAGAGTTGGGGTTGTTCAGCGTGGAGAAAAGAAGGTTGCGGTGAGACCTTATAGTGGCCTTTCAATACTTAAGGGGTCTTATAAGAAAGAAGGGGACAGACACTTTAACAGGGCTTGTAGATACAGGACCAGGGGTGATGGTTTTAAACTAAAAGAACAAAGAATTAAACTAGATATGAGGAAGACTTTTTTTACAGTGAAGGTGGTGAAACACTGGCACAGGTTGCCCAGAGAGGTGGTAGATGCCCCATCCCTGGAAATGTTCCAGGTCAGGCTGGATGAGGCTCTGAGCAAGTTGAAGATGTCCCTGCTCACTACAGGAGAGTTAAACCAGATCTTTTAAGGTCCCTTCCAACCCAGAGCATTCTATGACTCTGTGATTATCAACCAAACAATGTTTTATGTGGTAGCAAAGATGTTTTGGTTTACAACTGAGGAAACAGAGATTTCTATTTTTACTTTAAAATATTGGAGCTATTAAAATGTGTTGTTAACATCAGCGTCTTCTCAATGTACAGTTAAAACTGAAGGAATAAAATGCTTCTTAATTATTTTATCTCATTTTTTAATGGCTTACTGCCGCTTAAACAAAAGTTGAAAGCTTCTCAGTTTATGGACTAGGAGTTTGCCCACAGGAGGACCAAAAGGGGAAATAAAGATCAGTGACACAGCAGAGGTAATACTTAACTTGAAGATACCATTTACAGAAAGGGAACTAGACTGCACATTACTGCAGAACTGTTAGAGTATTGAAACACTATGACTGTTTAATTGTGCAGTTTAGTCCTTTGACCTTAACGGCCTTCCTGTATAGAAAGCCTGTTGGCTTATTTCTCAGGCTTGTTGATCTAGTAACTGTTTCTTAGGCTGTTGATTTTGTGCTCTGCATGCAGAACAAGAACAAAACAGCTAAAGAAAAAACCAGCAGTGCCTCCTTGTTACAAGGAGTGGGAGAGAACATACAAGATCATTTCTAGCCCTTAGAGGGGGGAAAAAGAATAATAAATGAATGAGTTGTCCAAGATTATGGAGAAAGAGGAATTGCATCTAAATGACTCTTCCTTTCACTTTTTATTTTAAAGCAGTGAACTGTTATTTGTATGGGTACAGCCACCTTATGTATATGATGCTCCTTCTTCCCCTACAGGGGCTGCGTATTATTTTTTCAGATGCTTCCAGGCTCATCTTCAGAATGAGTGCTTCTAGCCATGTGAGAGCTACTCTCCGGATCTATGCAGAGAGTTATGAAAAGGATCCTAGCCAACACAACAAGGAACCGCAGGTAATGCAATAGCATTGTAGTAAGTTGATAAGTAATGTGCTTCCTCTCTAGTAGCAATGGCTACAGATTTTCATCTTTAATCAGAAGGAACACTCATCACTTGACCCCCCTTTATTGTGTTTGTGGGTGATTTTCCTAATCATGTGACTGTACATGTCTTGAGGAAGGACCAGCAGTTTTAATACATGTTTGTGTAATATCTAACACAACAGGAATTTCAAGGGCTAAGCTGCCTGGTAATAAATTCTGGACAATAACTTTTAGTCTATTAAGAGAAGCCATGCTGTTTTAAGCTTTTCACTCATTTTTTTGCAAATGTTGTATTCTGAGTTACAGAACAATATTAAAATATATATATAATTGTCTTTCAAGCAGTTTTTCTAGGGATCACTTAGTTACAGCATCGCAGTGATTCCTTATGATGAGAGTACAGTTATGGATGCCAGAACCTAAACAGTATAGAATTCTTTGTAAGGGAAAGACTTGCAGCTCTCTGAGAATTAACTCCTGTCATAACCAGGCTCTTCCCTCAGGAGAGTGAAGGTTGGGAGCAAGTTGCAGTATAGTCCAGCAGATGCTTAAAACATTTTGTAATATAAATCACATTTTTACCTTTTAGATTTTTCCCAGGCAAAACAGCTTCATGCTGTGATATACAACATAAGGATGTTTCGTGGAAGAGGGGAATAAACATTTGGCTTGTAGTAAATCAAAATCCTGTAGTTGGAAGTCCCATATAGTTGTGTATTCATTATTGGAATGCAGATGCAAATTTCTCAAAATATAAAAGCTGTCAGATGCATCTGAACCCTAGGTAAATGTTTGACATTGTTTTTTCACCAGATATCCACCATAAATTTAGCAAACTTCTTCTTGTGTTATTAAACAATTGTCTCAGTCATTAAAAGTGTTTGAGTTTTTCCATAAATGTTGCAGTCGCCATTCCTGCAGATATGATCTATTAATTTTATTTGCTTTTTCTCATAGTAACAGTTTGCATCCTCAATGACTCCTTGAATAGAATACTTAAAATGATAAGCCTCCAACAGCATAAAGGACCATTTTTTAGCAATTTTAATGTTTTTCTGTTCATCCAGCTTTAACCAGCTAGCAGGGTCATAAATATGTTTTGACCAATGAGAAACAGTGTTACAAACCCTTTTACACTTCCTGCTGTAGTGGATTTACATGGCAAGGTTTTGGTGACGGGGCTGTGGAGTGTCTTCTGTGAGAAGACATCAGAAGCTGTCCCTGTGTTGAATAAAGCCACTTCCAGCTGACTCCTAGATGAACCTACTGCTGGCAAAACTGAGACCATCAGTGATGTTGGTAGTCCCTCTGTAATAAGAAGAGTAAAAGCCAGTGTGCAACAGGGAGGGAGGAGTGAGAGTATCTGGGACAAACAACTATGCAGACACCAAGGTCAGTGAAAAATGGAGGTGAAGTGATAAGAGTGGCTTGATGGACAGCAGCCAAGGTCAGTGTGCCTATGTCAAACTTTGTTACAGCACAAAACTGTTTATCAGTTGCAATTAAGCCAACCATTTAAAATATAGTCCTTTCTGCTATGTAGGCCAGACATAGATAAAATGAAAATAAGTCACTGAAAGAGACAGACTAAAAGTTCATCTCAGAGGTTTGCAATGGATTTACAGTAACCTCATGACAGGTAACACAAAAAATGTGATCTGAACATGTCTTCTGTCTAATGAATCCCAGCAAAAAAATACTAGTAAACAATAGAGCATGTACTTGCGGCATTCATCTAGCTAAACATTTGACTAATTACAAATGAAAATGTGCCTTTTAAAATGGAAGGAATCCATTTTGCATCAACAGATTGTTCTGCCTGTTACAAGGTATGCAATATGAGAGAAGTGACATGCCGGCACACTTTAGTCTTGTATGTCTCCTAAGACAGCCTAACAATCTTGTGGTTTTTTTCAATGAGTGGAGAACAGCAAATATTCTCAGTGAATTTTCTGCTCATGAAGAGACTAGATTGAGGGAGCAGAGGTTATCCTCAGAAAATGAGGAGTGTGCTGCCCTACTGCTACATTTCAACTCTGTTCTGCATTGTTTTGCTTGAGAGATCTGCATAAAGTCCACCTCAAGGTCTAGTGACCTCACCAGCAACACAGACTGTGTCCAGGAAGTGGCAAGAATGGAGCTGCTGGACAAGGTGATAAGTGCCAGGCGCCCAGAGCACCTACAGCATAGGCAGTGCCCTCATTGCTCACGGGATAGTATCACAGCAAGAGGAGCAGACAAAGCAAGGCTTTGATAACAAGCTTCATTGAGCATCCCAGACAAAGCAAGTGATGGATCAGGTTCAGGGTCCATCTG
>WTSP01020121.1:13023-24022 GCA_025331215.1 Actenoides lindsayi
CTCTTCTCTTCTCTTCTCTTCTCTTCTCTTCTCTTCTCTCTTCTCTCTTCTCTCTTCTCTCTTCTATTGTAACTGCTGATGGTGAATATTCCATAGAAAAGCAGAAATCTAAACCACGGATTACAATATGTATTCTGAGACAGGCATATTGTCCTGAAACACCAGTATAACATTATGGCACTTTCTGAATTAAGTGTTAACTGAGACATATTGTAAAGACAATATATACAAGTACATTTCTTTTAACAGCAACTGTTCACTTGAGGTGGACAGAATTAATTATTCACATTAGAGGTGCTCTACTTCTGTGAATGACTATAACTCCTTTTCCACAAAACATTGGAACAGATGATCTTTTAAGGTGCCATCCAACCTGGGCTGTTCTATGATGAACCCTTGTCCAGAATAAAATCTGGCCGAAGATCTAAACCAATGCTTAGTATTGTTCAGGCTCAGCTACTATGAGAGTGCTAGTTGTAGGCCCTACTTTGGTTTGATACCCAGCAGAAAGCCTGACATACTTTGAAGCACTACTGGTGTTGCTTAAAGCCATGCCTTTTAATGTTGGCTCCCAGGAGCCATTGAAGTGAGTGGTGCTTAGATGAAGCTTTCCTCAAACTTTGTTGTGCTTCAGTACTGTGTAAATAAGTAAGTTCAGTACTGTGTGAGTACTGCATGAGTCTTATGGGAAGAGCTGATTTTCAGGCCTTACTTCCTTTAAGTGTATATATTCCCTCAGAAACATTAGAGCTTCCATAATAGTATTCCTGTAACCAGACAGAAACAAGCCTTATAAGGACCTTTTTTTCCAATTTATATGTAGGCCAAACAGTAGATAGTCATAAACATAAGTCTTATTTTAGTAGCATTTTTCATGCAATTAATTGGAAATAACTTTCCATCTAGAATAAATAAAGCATAGACACCTGCCTGATCAACATCATAAAAGTCCAAGGGAATGTAGTAAAACATGTCAAGAATTAGGAGTCTGAGGTTATAGAGAAATGCTAACAGCGGTGGCTTCTGCCTGTTGAACAAACCCTTGAAGGAAATTGGCAGAAGCAGCTTCATGTTCACCTGGGAGATAAGGATTGGATAGATTTTTTCCTAAGCCAATATCAAACACAAGTGAAAAACAGGTGCAATAAAGGAAAATTACCATCATGCTCTGTGTGAAGTATATTAAAAGCAATTTAATGTAAGCATTTTTAAATTACATAATTTATAGTCATGATACAATCTAGTTCTAAAACAAAGTCTTCAAAACAATGTCTAATGCTTCTCTAAAACTAGGATGTTTCCCTTAGAATGGAAGACCACTCTGTTGATGCTCCTTGTCCCTGGTGATGTCCCTTGTCACTGTGCATTCCTGATAAAATGGCTTTCCAGCTGACTTGGAAGATTTCCTTAAAAAGACAATGTCTTTGGTTTTAAACACTCAAACAGACACCCAACTAGAAATTTCAGGAAGTTAGTTAATTCGAAGAGATTACAGATTTCTATCTGAAGTCTTGGACCTTTAGGCATTGGCATGTATCTTTTTCTAAAGTTAACAGAGTTATTAGCTGTGCTAAATTTAACACAGATGGAACATCTGCAGATACGTGCAATAAGCATGATACTAAATTAAGAGTTTATTGACCTTTAGGCTCATTTATAGTCTCATTTTATAGATTCACTCATTCATTATTTGCAGATCATGACATGTGGTTAGTATCTTCTTGTCCTTTGGTTAACCACCTGGATATATTATCAAACTTCAGTAGGATACAAACCAGAAGATTCATACACAAAGTCCAAGAAAGAAATGACTCATTATGATGAGTTGTTTTGAATTGTTTTATTTGTAAATCCACTGTGTCATTCAACAACATGGTTGTGCTGCTTTGTGGGGTGAGTGCCCTGGGAATAATGTAATGAGTAATCTGTCTTGTTCTGAATATGGATTAAATAGCTCTATTTACAGTATGTTATTATTCATTAGGTGAATTACAATGGCAATAAATAGATGTTGTCATAGATCTATGCAATCTGTATCAGGTACTCTTTGAATGGGATGTAGTGAATCACAAATTCTGCAATTACTGTTGCAAAAACTGGTGAAATACATGCTAGTTAGCTACAGAAACATTAGATTAGCAGCAGTCAAGCAAAGATTTTGGGGCAGGAGTTGTTTCTTTGTGTTTCTGTCCCAAAAGGCAAGCCAATTCAAAGAAAAATCATTGGGACAAAAAGTGTCTTGATTGTCAAAGACTGAACTTCTAAAAAACTTTCTGAATGGCAATTAACAGAGGAAAAACAAATGGATCTTCAGGTGGACCTTGGTCAGTATATTAAAGGATTATTATTATATATTATTGTATGCAGATATACAATATAAAGCAATCATTTATTGAGTTTGTCCAAGAACAGGGAACAGAAATGAATAATCCAAAAGTCCTTGTGTCCAACATCACTGAATAGGGATTAAATTAAAGGTTTTCTACACAGTACTGTCAAGACACTGTTACAACCCTAAGCACAAGTGCTGTTTGCTAGAGAATTATTGCCTCTTTGTTTATTTTTGAAGCATTGTGTCTTTTAACATGGCTCTTGTTGTCTATTAAAACACAGAGAAATCATATGAAGTTTTGCCTTTACTATTAAAATTTGTAAGATTTTCTTTGAGGAGATGTGGAATATGGAGTTTTCCATATG
Source organism: Actenoides lindsayi (assembly GCA_025331215.1). Taxonomy (NCBI): domain Eukaryota; kingdom Metazoa; phylum Chordata; class Aves; order Coraciiformes; family Alcedinidae; genus Actenoides; species Actenoides lindsayi. The sequence goes on from WTSP01020121.1 coordinate 15,721, forward strand.
TTTGATCACACTCTTAGGTAACGCAGCATATTTGTGCTTTTCAGTTAAGTTAGCTTCTGATTCTGCTGAAAGTCATACAATGGACAAATTTTAAATCATCTGGAACTGGAAAGGAACCTAGGAAAAATACTTAATGTGACAGTAATTATAATATATTTCATGAATCAAGGAAATGAGTTCATTCAATCTAATATTCACTCAAAGCTCTTTGGGTATGCTAGAAAAGAACTAATCTGCTGCAAACGTAGGTGTTTCCATGCACCACTCAGTTTACATTTTCCTCCTGTCCTTTTCAGTGCTCATGCCTGCCCTCCTGTATTGCTAGGGGCAGAACAGCTGGTGTCCTGACCTTTATTGTAATTTTATTTGGTTTAGCAGGCAGACCACGTGCAAGAGTAGAGACGTCAGTTTCCTTTTTCTTGCATCAAGTATGCTGGAACACTCATACACTCGTACACACTGGTGCAAGCCAGAACCACCAGTGCTGTGGACGTTACAGAGCCAGTCCAGTTTGTTCCATGATGAACTAGGCTATCCGTTGCTTAAATCTTCTAGGGGGCTATAGCATAAACCTTCTCAAAGACTTCCGTCTGAAGTGCAAGACCCAGTCAGGCATGCTGAACTGAGCTATGTGTAGAGCCCTTATGGAGGAAGCCCTGCAAGAGGTGCAGCTCTGGTGCAGAACTGTGTGGTCTTCGTGCTGAGCTCACTTTGTAGTTGCTTCAGTCCATTCTTTCTGTCACTTTGATTACTTTAGCGTTGCTTTGTATGTGTATTGATTTGACTTTTGAAGTATATTACAGACAAAGGAAAAGCTCCTTCTAATAGGTAAGGCCATCAAAACATATTTTGGGGGATTTGCCCCTCTCTTTTGCCTTTCTTTTTCTTTCCCTTAGTTCATGTGATAGTGATTCTGTTGCCCAGGTTACAGAGGGCTAACAGCGACTTTAAGCAGCCACATAAACCAAGGGAAAATGATGTGGGAGCAGGAAGATGTAAGAAAGGAAGGAGTTATTTCTCAATTCTTCTATGTTCTTCTTCCAGGACTTAAAATTGTCTCAGTTACCCTGACCTCTCTGAGCAACCTTTTGTGTAATGTTTAAATGCTAAAAAGAGAAGGACTGAGAATTAATTTGTTAGGAGAGAAAAGGATTTCAATCCCATGCTTGAAATGTCAAGGCTTATCATAATTTATACAATAATAATACCACCACCTAGCAGCTACAGCCTTTGGAGACTTCAAAGCATTCTGCAGGCATGTTTTATTCAAGGCTATCTTTACAAACTGGAAAACTACTTTAATTAATACTACATTTGATAGACAAGAAGCTGAGGTTGAATTTGCAGTTTGACAGCAGTTTTTAGAGGAGGGTGCAGAGATGGAAAACATTTGGCACATCTTCTATCTTTACAGATCTCCAAAAGTTAAAACTGTAGCCCTTTGACAGCTTCATGCTGTACTAACCCACTTGTTTATCTCTCTTTAAGTTTGAAACATCAACAGTTGTTCCAGGGAAGTGAATTCTTCTGAAACATGGGCTGGCATGGACCATGCCAGTTCTGTTTAGAAATCTGTTATAAGGTCTGAATGTTTGTTCTGAAATAATTACTGCCTGAAGTGTCATTTTGATTATTAGTAAGTCAGGTTCCTAAATGCCTATATAACAGTCACAAAAGGTTTCCTCAATTGTTGCTGGATCTTTTTCCCCGGTAGGACATTATTTTAAGACTGGCTAATTTGGATGGCCTTCCATTACTGCTCCCTGTTGCCCCAGAATACAAGGAGCAAATGATTTAATGTTTAGTGTTTTACAAATGCTGGCGTATATACAAAATCGACCCTGTGTGTCTAGTGTTCCACTGTGTACATTCACTTGGGTGTATGGAAAACTGAGAGGGCTCAGAACAACACTAGTGGACATGATACTCAATGCAAAATGCAGATCAATACAGTAAGGGAAGACAAAGCAAAAGTTCCAGGCCTGTAAAAGACAGTTGTAGTTGCCTGGTATTCACTAAAATATTTGGAACATATTTGAGGTTGTTACCATTCTCTGAGCTTTTTTTTTGTTTTATTATTCCCTGATAAATTCTGCAGATTTCTTTTCACTGATGAGACTGCTCGGGCAATTTGTTTTTGAGACTTGCAGTGGACACGGAAAAGTGAATATGAGTCCTATGGAAAATGTCTATGCCCAGGCTTTGTAAAACTCATGTAAATTTGGTTTTACTAACAATACTGAAATTCAGTGCGGGTTGGGGAAGAGACTGAAAAGAAAAGATTCATGAGCTTTCCAGGCAAAGTCTGGACAGAGGATTTTGTATCAGAACTGCATGGATTTTTTATGAAAGTTGGCAGGTTGTAGCATAAGTGATACACATAGTAGGTAAATACACAAGGTATTTCTGGATGTATAGATGGCATTTGTCCACCTATTTTGAGAAAAATATTTTCTAAAGCCAAACTCCAGATACATGCTGAGCTTTTAACCTGCAAATAGGTAGATTTCAGCCCTGCCTGAGCCATTGATAAATGTAAGCATCATGGGTCAAATCGTATCTGAGAGCTTGACTAGAAAAAATGGAGTTGTATGAAATTTTCTTGTAAGATCACGGAGGGAAAAAATGAGACATGAACCAAGCAGGAATGATACGCCACTGACAGCACTAATACAGATTATTCCCAAGGGAAGCACTTTTGATCTTTATTTGCCTTATGTTAGATATCTGCTTGCCTGATGTATTTCCTAGTATGAATAATCATTGCTACCAGTTATTTTTGTAAGAGGTATAACTTCTATCTGTTATTACTAAAGCAAAATTCTGATTTTGCTGTTAATTTTATGTTCTGTTATTTTTCAGTTTTTAAATTTTATCTAAAGGATAACAAGGCATATCTCCCAAATAGTTTCCGTGAGATAAATACATTATTAACATACAGAGTGATCGCAATTGCCATTTGGAGTTAACATGTCAATAGTGAAGTTTTACAATTTCTTAATGTAGAAAGAACCATGTGAAAAATATTGTAAAATAAAATTTCTAAGATACAGAAGTATTTCTGCTGTCATAGTAACTGTAAATGATTGCTGGCTGAGATTTATCTTTTACAACTGAAATGTAAACTTTTATTGCAGAGATAAAGGAGTTTTTAAAAGGCATATACAGCTCTACTTCCTTCTTACTCAGCCCTGCTCTTGCCATTCTGAAGAGAATGCACTTTTGGCATTTTTGCATCTGCAGAATAAAGAAAGTGCAGTTAAACTGAAGACTGAGAGGACAGAACTAAAATAGGACTTTCTCTGTGGAGAAGCATGATGGTAACAAGTAGAATATGAAGTAGTAATTGCAATGGCTCATCAAAAGAGCAGCAGCTAAATTGTTTATGTAAATTAGTGTCACAAACTCATTTAATGTTGTGTTTTGTTCAAAGCATTGTGTAGAGTTTTGTTTTATTTTGTTTTTTCTATTCCAGAGTGCATTTGTTGCTTGAGAAAGCAGGCTCAAGTAAAGCTGGTCAGTAGGGTTGCCTTTTAAATTTCCCTGTGTTTTTAAAATTAATAAGGAAGAGGTTTCTTAGGGGAGTGTCAGAAGGACTTCATATGCTTTGGTATTTTTTCAGTTGTCCTTAATCCATGTTGCTGGAGGGAAGGAATGATATGGTCCAGACCTTATAAATAGGCACGTTTTAATATTTACTTTTGTGGAGTATTCCGGGATGTCCATACCATGATCCGCTACAACTTTTGCAGCATTTGCCCACAGATGCGAATTTGTGCTCCATGTATTAACCTTCTCTGAGCATATTTGACTTTGATGGACTTGTATACTGCTTCAGTGATTATTCAGTAGATAGGTATCTACAAATACGGAGCTTTTTGAACAATAACATCACACTGCTCACATTTGTTCATAACAAAGTTGGATTGTAAACTCTCTTGACACCAATGGCCTTCATGGTGTTATTCCATGACTCTGCTTGCATGGTTATTTTGTCTTCTCACTCTTCTGATTTAACTGTTTGGTCATTTGTATAAAAAAAGCAAACACCTTATACTGTCAGAAACTGTTAGGTGGCTGAAACAAATTCAAAGTTTTGAGTACATTAATCTTATAAAAAAGATATCTGTAAATTTAAGCTCTTCTGGTTACTGTTTTGTTTGATTTGATTTTTAAGTCTGACATTTAAATCTAGAACAAAACTTATTTGAAAAAGGTAACAGAGCAAAATCTTTGAGGGTCAGAAGATTACCTTACTAGTTTGGTAATCAAATATATGGTTCTCTGAAAAGGTTCTTACACAAAACTAGGTTCTGCCAATTTATCTTTGCATATCATTTAATTAACTGAGAGAAGATTCAGTTGCCATTTGAAAAATTGTATTTTACTTGGTTTTCATATGGTACTATCATAGCTGTTACCTGGATTCACTCAGCTGGGTAGTTTAATACATATGTCCCTTTAAGAAGGTCTGTAGGCTGAAACTTGAAAGTTCATGCTGCTTCTGTTGGTATTTAGTCTATTTAATAAATTTCAGATGGTATTACTCAAAACGTACTTTTGTGATTTCTGTTAATAGTTACAGTACTTTCTGACCTTAAGCTTCACAGATTGTGTAGAGGAAGAAAATCTCATCTACACAGCTTCCACTCATCAGAATAGAAATAAATCTACTTTTGTGATTTCTAGGTTGTTTTGTACAGCAGCTTTGACAAGAGCTCCACAATTCCTGTTACACAGAGATTATCAGTATAATGTATTCACTGTTTTCTCTTTTCTGTATAGCTTATGTATGTGTATGTAACTTTTCACAAAACATATGCTCAGTATAATACTTCATTATATCAAGCATGACAGTATAGATACTGTAACTGCATCAGTATTTATTATTAATAAATGACTTAGTATATTATAAAATAGTACAGTTAAAAGGGAGATTTATAAATACGTCTGTTGATATTTCTGCTTTATGTAATTAAATGTATTTCTTCCTCTTCAGGCTGTGCTGAGTCCTCTTATAGCAATCGCACTTAAAATATCTCAGATTCATGAGAGGACGGGGCGAAAGGGACCTACTGTCATCACCTGAAGCCACAGAAGATTGTTAAACCAGGGCCAAAAGAGGAAGAGCAAGCAAGAGACAGGACCTTGCTGAAACATGTTAGCCATTTGTGCCTTGTATGATTTTAAAAGTTTTCTTGGGGATAGAGGTAGGGTGGGAAGAAAATTCAGTATAATATTGATCATATTCATTTACATTGATCTCCAAATACAATAGTGTTTTGACATCTTTGTTTTACCTGCCTATCTTAATTTCAGACAACAGTATAACCGAAGAGAGAGGCCTTAACCTTCAAATTCTGTCAGCAATGTGACAGAAAGGAAAAATGCTTGGTTTTGAATGCCGTGATAAAGGTTGGGGGAATTTCAGTTAGGGAGGGAGAGGGAAGAGTTGCAAAGCAAAGACATGCTTGCTGAATATTTGTTGGGATCCTTGTCACCTTCTTACTGGTTTACAAAGAGGTATACAGAGCATGTCTGAGGCATAAGGGCTGTGTACTAAACTTTGCAAAGGGTCAGGATTTCCTCTTACCTGACACCACGCCTCCTCTTCCATCTCTCCCGTTGCTCACAAATGCACGCTGGCAGCAGTGTTGTGTACACACTTGCACATGCTCCCAAAGAAGGGGTTAACCCATATTTTCTTATACCCCTGCTTTTAAAGCATATCAATGTGAATTGTGCCTTTAGATTTTCCTGATTTTTTGACTTTTTTCATTTTTTCCTTCCAAGCGAGGCATTTGTGCTGTAGAAGCTGATTGTGTCCTTCCAGCAATATGTCGGTTGTGGAATCTCGCTGTCTTTTGCAATATTCCTCAAGTCAGCGAATAATATTGGTGCTTCCTGTGTTTGAAAGGTAACCACTGCAAGTTCAGCAGTTTTTCACGAAGGAGTTATTATGCAGGTTTTTAAAGTCTTTGGAATACTCATGCTCTGCTTAGCACAAAGTGGTAAGTGAAGTGTGTAGTGAGGAGGAAATGGAAACAAATACTAATGAATTAAATAGAAATACTTGCCTAATTCACCAGCTGGATGTTGTTTCTGTTAGATTCTTTGTAATAGTGGATCATGGAATACAAAGGAATCTGGGGAGAGCAAAGGGAGAAAAGACATCCCGGCATAGATCTGAGAAGGATGTTGGGGATATGGACATCAGTATTTTTCTGCTTGTGAAATGATACTTCAGTTCTAGCTACAATACTGTGCTCTGAAGAAGAACACAAACATTTTATGCATGTGACTTGTTTGAAAGCTTTGGTTCCTTGGGAACAGTGTGGTCACTTGTATCATTTGTGAAGGCGGCTTTGTGCAACTTGCCTCTTTGCAGTGTGTTTCAATTCATTGTGATTGTCAAATTTTAGTGCAATTGATATAATGTTGCAGCAAAGGAAACCATATTGATTTCTTTCAACACTTCTGTCAAAAAATTGCTATGGCACTTAGTACACAATAAAAAGTAATGCTGTATTTCTGTCTTAATACATAATTGTGGACAAGGCACACTGCACTTTCAAGCATCCTAATAAAACTGCATTTAATAGTGTTACATTATCTACTTAAATGACTCTAAACAAATGAGGTACTAATATTCTTACATAGTATTCTACCTTACCATTAAGTATTCCCATAAACCAAGAGAGATTTTTAAGGTTTTATTTCTTTTTACAAAGACCTTTTTCTTGGAGATGACTTTAGCATTCTCACACAGTTTGGACACCTACTTTTGAATGTAAGAGTATTAATCTTTACAGAAACCTCATTTATCTAAGTTTTTATTTTTCTTATAGATCAAGCTTCTCTGGGTGCAGGATAGTAAGCTCCTAACTAGTGGATTGCACGTGACACTAAATTCAAATTACTGGGCTGCATGAAAGAGCATTCTGAAAGGCAGTCCAAGAACTTGTGAAAACTCTTACACATTCTCTGACAATGAAATAATTTTTCATCACATGATGAACTAACTAGTTATAGTACTAAGTATCCCATTTACCAAGCTTCTGGGACCGGGACTTGCACTTGAAAAAGTAAGATGTGGTGAAGCCAAGTGTCTTTCAAGTTGTGGTGGGAACACTCAGGAGGAACAAATCAGAAACGCGAAGAGGCATACTTGCACTTCTGTCAGAAAGTCACTAGAGCCCTAACTGCAGCAGATAGCAGTCTGCTTTCACAACGTCAGTCTTCCGGAACAAAGGATAGATTTTTAAATATCTTTTAAAATTTTAAAATACTGTCTCTGTCCAGGATTTCAGAAACAATAGTTGTGCCTCTGTACTGAAACAGAGGACAGGGTTGTTTTCATGTGGTTTTGAATAGCCTTCAAACAGCAGACTTCCAGAACTACCTTAACCTCAAATCCACTCACCATCCCTGTTTTTATGATTGGTGTTAGTGATAAACTGTAACAACGGGTATTTTCCACCAGTTAATTGCTTTTCTCTGCAACAAGTTGAATAAATCTTTGTAAGGCTGAAGTACAGTATATATCTTTATAGCTGATGTTTGGGAAAGGACTGTAGCTGTAATCTCATAAATTATTCTGCATTTCCTGATGTCTTTTACTTATTAACATGAGAGATGAATGCTTGGAAAAGAGCAATGTACATGAACTTGTATGAAGATGCAAGACTTCGAAGAACAGACCATCCATCTAGCAGAAGGAAAATTATTAACACTCCTAGACATCACAGTGTCTAGGCACTATGACAGAGACCCAGACCCTTCTGTGACTATTGGATTAGCAGTTTTAGCAAGTCCAGAAATTGCAAGATTCCCATGGTGTTCACCTGTGATTACACTAGCGTTTACTTGGACAGTAGTTCTGTTTCTCAAAACCTCAGATTTTCTGTACCCATCAATACAGAGATGCAGCCCAGGATACCATTGGCCACCTTTGCTGTACATATGAGTTGCTGGCAAGTGGTCAACTTGTTGTCCAGCATGTGACACCCTGGTCCTTCTTTGGGGAGCTGCTTTCCAGCCCAGTGGCCCCAGCATGTATTGGTGCCTGGGTTTATTCCTCCCAGGGGCAGGATTTTGCATTTCCCTTTGATGAACATCATGCGTTTCCTGTCAGCCCATTTCTCCAGCCCATCCATTGTACCTCTGAATAGCAGAAAACCCCTCTGGTGTGTCAGTTGCTCCTGTCAGTGTTGTATCATCTGCAAAACTGTTGAGGGTGCCTTTTTCCCCATCATCCAGATCATTAAGGAAAAGTTTAAACTATGGCCTTCAAATTTCTCTA
>WTSP01020122.1:0-23524 GCA_025331215.1 Actenoides lindsayi
GCATAATTATAGACAGGAACAACTGGCAGGCTGGTACTGGCTGCCACCCAAGAGTCTTACAGCTTTCCCAGAATCCTAGGTTAAACATATATCAACTTTTTTCTCTACTGTGATCCGTTTTATCTGGTATTTCATTCAGAATAATTTGAAGGGAGTCAATATAAAACAAGGTTATGAATTTAATTTTGAGGATACCTTTGGTAACATCTCCCCCTCAAAAATGTATTCACATAAAAATGTCTGTTGCTTAGTATTATTCATTTTTACATAAGTAATCTGAACCAAAATTCACTGAAGTCAGTAAAAAGCTCTTACTGAACTTGCTGGGCCTTATATCAAGCCATGAAGCTGTTTTACATGAAGAGTTTAAAATACCTTCCAATAAAAGACACTATCATCACCATTTCTCCTCTTAAAGAATGGAGAAATAAAGACAGATACATCATCCAGACTCACAAAGCAATTAATTATGAGAACTAAGAAAAGAACCCACTCTTTACTTGTATAGTAATAACAGTAACAGTAGAAGTAGTAAAGACAGTATTTAATAATGGTAGATTATTACATAATACAGAAATGCTGGAGAATTCTGCCATCTTGTCTTTGAAGATATTTTCAATTGAAAGATTAATTCATACTGGGTTTTTTTTATATGAGAGTCTCATGGACCTTGCCATGCTTTTTACTGAAATTCTGTTTCATATTTGTAAAATAAGTGCATGACATTTAATCTGTCTTTAAAATAACAAAAAAAAACCCAAAAACAAACCCCCACATTTTAATCAAAGAAAGGTGATGCAAAATAAGTTTTATGTGCAGTGTGTCTTGTATTCATTAATACTATGTAAATAACATTGTCCTTATCATATCACTTTTAAAAAATCTACTTATAGAAATCTGCACTGTAAAATTGTTATTTATTACTTCTTTTCCAACAAAACTTTGTCATCACCATGAATCACCTATACTGAGTCTTCACAGCTTTAATTCTCAGATCTTACACTTCCATTTAGCTGGATTCTTCTTGCTGTAGATAGTATAATCATGAAGTCTTATAAGACCAAGATTTAGAGAAAACAAAAATATGAAATTTCAGTACTTCAGAAAAGACTCTGGCCTAATTTTGCATAGACTTTTACATATTTTCTTGTGTAGATTTTCTTCTTTATACCAAAACTGCCTTTCTGCCTAGTGGCAGTTTTAATGGATGTATAAGAATTATACATCATGTTCCACAGGTTTAAGTGGATAACTGATGAGTGCAGTTTAACATAGCATATTCTGGAAAATAATTATATAAAGAGGTCCAGATGGTTTCTCAGAGTTCAGTTTTCTCCAGTACACGGTGCTCAGCACACTTAGCTCGGTTGGGCCAGCAAACTGAAAACACATTTTTGGTCAGTAGACCAAAAGTATCAAAATTTACCTATTGATTTGTAAAGGCAAGTATCCCTACACTGAAAGTAAATGAGTATTATGGCTTACACTACACCTTCAAAGCCCAAAGAAGTTGGTAATTTTATGTCATTGAAGGTCTGACTTTATAACCAGTAACTGCAGGATACATAAAATAGATTTTGTTCTACTACAGATAAGCAAAGCTATGAATAACTGAGATTTTATTTTCTCTTACAAATTTCTATAGGGAATTTTGGAGATCTGGTGGTGCTCCTTGGGTCCTGTTGCTATTTCTTGAAATTAGGTCAAGTGTTGATTTTCCTAAGTGATATGCAAAACCTATTTTTCAGAGGGTTCATTACTTCCATTTTGGATTGTCAACCCTCATTTCACGTCCTTTTCTACTCATGAGGAATTTTCCAGTATTTCCTAATGGAGTTTATATACCCTTCTATTTATCATCCAGATAAGTAACACATTCTTGGCTACAAGATCAGATATTTATCAGTTCAAGACTTGTAATATTATTATGGACATAGAGTTTTTTGGGCCTCCTAATACTATCGAAGTAGCAATGCATCCAAATTATTGTATGAAAATACTTTGGAAGTTACACAATAAATACACACATGTGTGTTCATATGTGCTTTTATGTGTGCACAGAAGATATGTACACCAAGCAAATTTTTCTATATTTTGCATAAAGTTTATATATTATTTTCATATTCTTGTAAATTTCAGGACAGATCAGTATACTCTACTGTACTGAAATACCTTTTTAATGTACTATCTGCTCTATCAGAAATCACAGACATTTCAAGTTTTTCCTTTTATTGCTCCACTGCAGCAAGGCAGAAGAAACTTTAACAGCATTTCAGGGTAGAAATTGAAGATCATCTTAACTGAATGAAAGCAGAAACAATATTTTTGCAGAATACAATCTTCAAGTTGACCAAATAATCTCTGTGTCTTTGTAGACAGTCTCAGGTAATCTTCACCATTCCCCAGCAACAGAGCTCCACCTTTTGTCAGGTGGAAAAAATTTTTATCTGAATAGAAAGACAAGCAGGAGTAGAATCCATGCAATCACATCACAGCAGTGTCACAGTATGAAAGATGAACTTTGCATTGTGCAACATGCTAAAGGCTGCTACACCCTTCCATAACAGTAAAACTTTGTCTGTCTCTGCATTTGAACTGAACCACAGCATTTCCCTGGTGCAATGGGTTCAAGCACTGCTTTAGAGAACAGTTGAATGAGGCACTCTATAAGGAAAGAATACAATTTACTAGGGATATTTCCTTTACTGAGCAGATGTACTTTACAAGCTTCATCTTATAATTATGGAGTGGGACTACATGGTTAATTTATAAAATCAATAATTACTACATACTATGGCTTATGAAAATTCAGTAATGGCTAATGACTATATTCACCTTCTATTCGAGCAGAAAAATATCTTCATAGTTGGTTGTGTGGATTGGGAGCTTTGTGGAAGTTGTGGTATTCAAGGAGTCAGTGATCTTGAAGAGGCTGTATCTATTCTATTGGGGCTTGAATTTAGGGCTCGAGAAGCCTGTATGTTATTAATGTAGTCTGTAATTTATGTCTTTGTATGTGGGTCAAGGGGTGGAATGTAATGATACTGACCTAGATACCATTGTACATTTAAGTGTCAGTGATCCATATAGCAATTAACCTGATCAGGAACATGCCCGTGCTGTGCTGCTCACAACCACAGCTAAGCTGCAGGTTGAATGCAGCCAGCTCATCATAACAGAGGAGGCTGCAGGCAGCTCCTGCTCACTACTGGCAATTATGTCACGTGCATTTACCTTTGCCTAAACAGTGTAGCAACAAGTTCATGCAAGACCATCCTTTACAATGTGCTCTGCACAGTGGTCAGGGGAAAATCCAGATGGGTTCTGTCTGATGATGCACAAACACATGTGCCTGTAGGAACTTAAGGTTTACTCATTAACTGTATTTCACCTCGTATTCTAGCTTATTAAAGCAGTTATTTTATTAAGTCATTTATTGTTGGGCTTTTCTTATAAACATCCAGAAGGAGTACTGTACTAGCTCACTCTCATGTCACACCCTCAACTCCAAATTTACAGTTAAGAACAAACAATCTTGAAGATGATAATTGTTTCAGAAAATTAATTTGAAATACACCAGTAAAAATAATGAAGCCACAAAATATACTTGTCCATTTGTGGCGAAAAATTTCTGTAGTTAGAATAAATGAGTTTCATAGTCTCTGAAACTGAATTAGTTCTGCAGGTAAGCACAGTCTTAGATCTCACTAAACAAACAATAATTTAAAAGATGTAATATGTAGTGATGCGACTATTGTTGTCTTCCTGTTTATAAATGAAAAGTCAGGTAAATTTGAAAAGACAGTCCATGCTTGAGACAAAAGCAGGATTCAAAGAAGTGCTGACAAGATCTCATTTACAAGTACCAATAACATGTGGAAAATCCTAGTATCTTTTACACTATAAGATGCTATATCTCTGATACATTATATGAATACATTAATCAAAATCTCAGTGAGTTATTTTAATGAAACAAGTGGTACTGATGATTTCATCAAAATGTTCTACCAACATACAAAGCAATAGAAGTTATTTGGTGCATGTTTGTACAAGAGCTGAGATTCTGAGTTTGTAGAATAACACTAAGCAAAAAGGTTGTAAATTAATAAACATATAGGCAATGCAACTGTAAAAATAATCTTTGAGAAAGGAATATAGTTTAGATTTCTTTACAGGCTTTTTTTTTTTTTTTTTTTTAACTAAATGTTCAACACTTCCCTGGTGTTATGAGTTTTGGTTTGCTATGCGGATTTTTTTCTGTTACTGGTTATTTCATTTGCTCACTGTTTGCTTGCTGGCCTTTGAGTAGAAAAGTGTCACTGGGATCTCTAAACAAACATTTCTGTCTGTACTGTTTTGAAATGGGTTCTATTTCTCTTCAATCACTCACAAAAGGAAGAGAGTATTTGTTCTTGGAAAACCCTGAATCTGTAAAACTGATTTTTTTTCTTGTGCATTTCCAAAAGCACTCCTCAGGCTGCTGACCTCTTCCTAAACCAGATGCAAACAAAGCTTTTGATCTCAACACACATCAAGAATTTTATGTTGATACAGAGGAAGGAAGAGGGAGAGGCAGAAGAGTAAATTCAAAACTAGCTCTGCTCTGATATCAGAGAGCCTTGTCCACCACTAAAGGGAAAAAAAATCTGCTCAGATTTTCAATCCTGGAAAAAAATTTAGGGTTTTTTTTCCATCTATGTGTGTTTGAACTTGTATTAGAAAAACAATTTGTGAGGTAAAGGAAATTCTTTAACACAATTTGCAATGAGAAAAGGGAGTGTGGGTCTGCATTCTTACAACTGCAGACACTGGACTGTACTGTAGCATTCAGGTCAGGAAGTATTTATGGTACTTTGAACATCTCTGGTATTCACTAGTAAATCTACTCTGCTTATCAATGTATAGTTTAGTTTAATAGTGCAAAGGAAGAAAACCAAAAGACACCAACACTTAATTTATCTTCATCAAATACATCTTGGTGTATCTATTGACAGGACTTTTTTGACCTTTGTGACATTGATGATATAAGGAAAAACTTCAGCTGACTGGTGCAGGTTTGAGGTCTGATATTAGGATATTAGATTTCTGTAATTATATAACCAGTGTCCATGGGATGGAGTTTTTTTGTGTTCCTGTTTGTTTGGGGTGTTTTTTTGATAAAACTTGTATATGCAATAGTTACGAGCTATATGACTGCCTGTTATATGCTAGACAAAACTGGTGTATAATCATAACATATGCCCAATTGGCATAACAGACTTTAATTAGTGTCATTAAAGAAATTGACACTCCACTATCATGTGTTTTCTTTGTGGATATTTTACATTCTTCACAGAGGTTTCAACCTACAAGTATAAGAAACAATTATATTCAAACTTTTACCTCAGAGTCTGTTAGAAGGTGGGCAAAACAATAGGGAATATACTTAAGTTTTATTTTGGGGTGATAGAAGTGGAATGAGTTTACTGGATGTGGAAGCATTATATATAAGCATGGAATTCTTTGTAATCAGGTCAGTCCTTAAATTTGATCTAATGAATTAATATCTTTAAAATCAATAGGTACAGGTCAGGTTTTGGGGGTTGTTTTTGAGTATACAACAGTGGAAGCTATGACTGCTCTTTGCTCAATGTCAGATAAAATATATTTGTATTCAGACAATATTTAATGGAATCATAGAATAATTAAGGTTGGAAATGACCTTTTGTCTTTCCCAACACCGGACACTTTTAAAATTTGGCTGGAGAGACTGCTGGGACATCTTGTCTAGACCGTGCTTTTGCCAAGAAAGGGTACACCAGATGATCCTTGGGGTCCCTTCCAACCTGGTATTCTATGATTTTCTAGTTTCTTTCTTAAAATAAGAATTTTACGATTGGAGGGAAAAAAAAACCCAACACAACAGCCTATACTAATTTTGAATTAAGATTGCTGCTTCACGTCAGAATCACAAATCTGTATTTCCTTGGATATGGTAGTATTACTACTCAATTCAGCTTTTTTTCTAAACTAGGATTTAATTTGTTTTGGTTCCTTCTGCAAAGTGTCTGATAACATGTTATGACCTTTTCATTATGAAATTAAAAAAATGTTTTCACAAGACTTCAAGTGACATTTCTGCCAACTACTTCAAATAAAGCAAAATTTGGCCTTCTGCTCAATGTTCAGAGTATGTTTAAAAGTAACAATAGAGACATCTTTGAACATATTTATAACAAGTGCAGTCAACAATTATGCCAAACTTAATTTTTCAACAAAATTCATGGAGATTTAGTTCAATACAAGCCACTAAAATATGTAGTGGAACTTGACAACCACTTGATATATACCATAAACATACTTTTAATTCAATTAGTGGAAAATAACAGCCACAATATTAACTTTTGGGGAAATAAAAAAACCCCACAACCAACAACAACAATCCCAAACAAATAAAAAGACACAAAGTTTAGATAAGAATTTAAGGTAGAGGCTGAATTCCTGATCCTGTTGGTGTATGCATTCACTTCATTTTGATGACAAGTTTTATAGTTCTTCCTTCTACAAGCAGACTAGCTGATCTACTAGTAGCTTGCTTAACTCGGTGATTCCAGACAAAATGCCTGGTTGCTAGCCCTGAAGAGTTCTTGACACACAGTCCTATGTTAGTGGACAATTATTCTAGTAGATAACATGAAAACAAGAACTTCATAAAATAAGGAATTCAAATGACAATTACATTGATTAAGCTTACAGAAATAAAAGAGAAAAAATGTATTTACCAGGGCCAGCTTGGATAAGTGTAAATTTAACTAGAATTCAAGATCACAGGCATTTTTTCACTAAAGGAAAAGAGAGTTATAGTAATACTTCTAATGCATCGCTTGCATTTATGGTCTAATACCAAATTCAAATCTATGTGAAAATATTGGAGATCTCACCTATAATAAGGATATGCTTTCATAAAATATGTAAGAAAATATAGTAATAGCTATTTGGAACAAGCATTAAACAATCGTCTTTATCATACAACATACTATGACACAGTCAGAGGAAATGATTTTGTACTAGAACTTTCCATATAATACATAAATGCCTTTAACTGAAAAAAAAAATTACTTGTACCAACAGATATCAATGGATCAGAAAATAAATAAAGGATATCAATGACTTCATCTAAGGAAAAGAATATAAGTACCAAATTATTGGTTGGTTTAAGAAACAGCAAAAAAATAGGAAGGTTTGTATTTTAGTGGAAAGGGAGCCTCTTTTCAGCACTTTCACATATCAAAGAGTTGATTAATTCAAAGTGATTAGACTTACTCCAGGAGTGCAAAACAAGTCTACATTACACAGCTGTGCAGCATGCTCTTACAGCAGCCGTGAGACTGATTGTCTGTTCATTCAGATAGCTTGTGCCTCAGAAGAATTCCCATCTCAGCAAAATTCCTCTCTCTCATTTCAAAATGACATTTTAACTTTTGGGGGGTTTAAGACTCCTTTATTATTTGTTTTTTGTTCTGCCTATTCATTTTTCTAACCTTCTGGCAGCAGTTTCACTTGCCTTTTCTTTCTGCATAATTCTTTTAAATTACATCCAGACCACAGAAAAGTTCTGATCTCCATTACACAAAAAATACAGTAAATCCACAGAAATTAACATAAGTATATTATATTCACAGTGATTCTGTTTAAAAACAGACTTTAGTTTTCCAGTTTTTAAGCCAGAAAAGAGCACAGTGGGCCAAGTTCATTTCCAGTGGAAGTACACTGATATCTACTAAGTTCTAATAGAATAAATCAGACATTTCCTTTAAAATCTTTAGTTAAGAAAAAATTGTGGGTTTTTTCCTCTGAAAAATAAACCTTAGCATCTAAGGATTTTGACAATAAAATGGTAAAGATGGTCATGATTCAATTCTGCCAGTAACTCTTAAGATATTTTTCTAATTGTGAGGCATGTGCACGTAATTTTATATCTCAAGCTTTGGTGGTCTATCAATCTAGTTCAAGGGACCTACTGAATATATATCATTTTACTCTCTTCCACAACAGGTTTTGTTCCTATTGGAAAAAAATTCATAAAAGCTAACAGTGTCAAGGTCCATCCTGAAACACAGGTAGCAGTCACTTGATAAGCACTTGCATTCAAAACCTGAAAAAATACTCTGAATATTAAAGTTTAGACACATCTATAGACATTTTTGAAGCAATGCTCCTTCTATTTATGGTTCAAAATATTCAGATACTGTATTTTAAAAGGTAACTAGAAAAATAAATATTATTAGATAACTAAAATGTCATGTCTTGAAAAATAAATATAATTAATTAATTAATTTTTATTAATATATTGTATGGTCCTCAGTATGGACCTTTGAGGGACACTCGTTGCTAGTATCCACTTCATCAATGAGCTGTTGACTGCAAATCTTTACACGTTGTCCCAACAGTTCCCAATCCATCCAACAGTCCATCCATCAAACCCTTATCTCTCCAATTTAGCAGCAGAAATACTGCATGGGACCATGTAAAAGGCCTTACAAAAGTCCAAGTAGATTACATCAGTAGCTATTTCACTGTCTGCTGATGCAGTCACACTATCAGAGAATATCACTCGATTTAGTCAGACAAGATTTTCCCTTGGTGAAGCCATATTGGCTGTATCTAAACACATCCCTACTTTACATATGGTTCAATGGAACTTCTAGCAGGATCGGTTTTCTGTTCTCAGAGTACACAGAGATGAGACTGACTGGTTGGAAGTTCCCAGGGTCCTCCTTATTATCCTTTTTAAAAATGAATGTGATATCCCCTTTTCTGCAGTCACTGGGAGCTTTACCCGACTGCCATGACTTTTCAATTATAATGGTATAATGAAATCACTGTATGAAATACATCCATTATTTTATCCCTTTCTAGCAACAAGAAAGATGTTGAAGCTTTTAGAGAAAAGAATCAGTAGTTATAGTGAGACTGTCAATGCTTAGGCTATATTTGAAACTCATTGTATACATTTGACTATGCAACAGCAATAAAAAAAAGAGCAAGTACCCTAAAATTTTATATAATATTTTTCTATCTCATATAGTTACTGATTTATGCAAATATAATTCTTCATCTTAAAACCACTTATAAGCTATTACTTCTAGAAATCCACTTTCACCAAGGATGCACTTCTCTGGGTTTAATAATTCTGAAATAACTAAAACTGTAGGATTAAGTTTTAGGGAACTTGAGTACAAAGAACTAATGAACAAATTGTTCCATTCATCACCAATGGAAGGTCTGAATCAACATTAAAAATTATTATTTCAAGTCAAGACTTATTTAGAACTGTAGCCATTATTATTTATTTTTTTAATTGTACTTTAGTGTGAAGGTACTAATGCCAAGGAATTTTCCTCATCTTCTAAGTGCTATTCATCATATTCTCCTGCACGTGAATGTAAACAACCTTTTCCTTAGTCCTTGCAAGAAGTCTGCATTTGATTTAGGAGAATAACCTCTTTGGGAAAAACTTAAAAATTCTGTGAATCCTTGCATTATTTGAAAATCATACTCTCTGAGTTGGTTTGGGCCACTCTGTTGGAACAACTGCATGGTAATATTTAACACTTTTAATATTGTATAAAAGACACCTTTATTCCTTTGCTTTTTCTCCAGATGTACCGTTGCATTACAGTTGCATATAATCCTTCCTCAGTTATTGACTTAAACTTTTTTATTTAGATTGTAGAATATACATTTCACCACAATTTCCAGGAAGTTATTAGGAGGTCAGTGTTAAACTTCGGGTACCGAACAATTTGGTGACTTTTCACATAGGTCTCACATTCAAGGCTCTACAACACCCTGTGGGAACTGTAGTAAGAAACAATTTTCATTCTGCAATTGTTCCTTGTTAGAAGCAAAGTTCAAAGTGTTTCAGAAAGTATCTGAAAGTTTCCTATCCAATTGTCCAAGAAAAATTACAGTATGAGTCAGCAATAAAAAACCCCTTGTAACTGCAGTGTGTCACCAGTATGTTTCTTCTGTGAATGGACACAGGTGAAAGGAATTGTTCTGTATTCTGATGAAGAGAGACTGATACTTGGTAAAGCACACTAGATTAACAAGACAGTTTTCCATAGAGATGTTTCCTGGTAAAACTTTTTAGAAAGCACTCACCTACCAAAAGATTTTAGGACGTCTGACCAAATTTGACCAATGAAAAGAAACCACCAACCTATGAAAACATCACATAGAGCAGTAGTCCATTATTTATGATTAACAAATGGCTCCAGTAAATTATCCGAAAGCTATATTGCTGTTGGGTTTGATATAGCTAGAGTCAGTGACAGTAGTCAGATTTGGTTTTGGGGTTTTTTTTTAAATATGGAAAATTTTTAGAATATTTTTTTCAGGGCTCTTCTTTCCAGATAGCTGTATATAGCAGAAAGCTAACTATCTGTTTTGTTCAGTATTTGGAATACTATTTCCCAAAATCAAATTTAGTTTCCAAACCTAGAAGTTCTCACTGAACTGGAACAGCAAAACCTTACATCAGGCTAAATTAGATTTGTTAACTCTTCTCAACAGAACAAAAACACAAGTGATGTCTCAGAAATAGGTGGAGAGTCCAGCAGATGCCATAACACCATTTGAAAAGAAAATGTTGCCAAATTCATTGATAGTTGTTCAAGTAAATGTAAATTTGACTACTTACAGTAAATTACCACTTTTTTTTTTTCTTCCCTAAATGTTCCATTTTGTAACATTTCTATTGATTTTTCCATCTTCCAGGCAGCACTGGTTATTTTTCAAACGTTCATCCTGTCATTTCAACATCTGCATGATAACTGATTTAGCAGCCATAGGGCCAGCTTCCAGAGCACCTGGAACTCATGGATATTACAGTTTAAGAGGGTACTTTTGAAGAAAAACTCAAACTCAAAAAATGCAAGGGGAGGATTGAATCAGCCACCTGAGCCACCCCAGTAGGGCTGTTATGAGCTGTTGCTAGTTAATTTGGCTTATTGTACGCTAAATTGCCTTGTGAATACACAATGATTTGTTTCATACTGTCTGACATTTTGACCTGTGTTAATAAACCCCATTTGGGAGCAGGTTTGCTGGAATGTGGGAATGAGATTCCTTAAGACAAAATGATGTGGACTGAATTGCCAGGCTGAAATAACAGTTCTGTACCTGGCACTCTTTTCTCTGCTCTCCTATTGACTGTCTACGGTAATAAATCCATGAGTGTACTTGTGTGTCTCAACTGCTGTGGTATCATCTTGACAACTCATTGTAGTCCCATTTATTACAATCATGAGTCATGCTTTGCAATTGCCCTAGGCAAGCTCACATAGTTGAGCTGAAAACATGATTATTCAGCAGATGTGCCTCATGCTCTATGTGGCCCATGCTGAGGTCTTAGATTTTAATGAATCACAGAGTCAAGGCTCATCTGGTAAGCACTCACTCTAATGCACATGCACCTGGGAGGACAAATGTTGGCAAAGGGGACACTTAGCACTGATCCAGCACCATAGCACAGAACAGAACAGGGATTGAGCTGAGTTATGCCAATGGTAGGAAAGGTAAAGTTAAAAACAGATACAACCTTATTTAGCCTGAGCCGCTGAAAATAATTTTGGCAGAAATACGATCACTGAACCATATTCTGTAAAACTCATACAGCAGCTCTTTCAGATCATTTCATACGGGTGTAGCGAAGCCACAGTGTCCTTCAAAAACAGACACACTTTAAAAGTTAATCTAAGTTATTCTTTTGAGAGTTGTGTCTCTCAAAGTTCAGCAAATGAGTAAATTAAAAAAGCTGGTTTTCTATTGTATTTGGTCTGTCTATATGAAAGAGGTATCCTCCATTTATGCTGTACAAAGAAAATTAGAAATGTTTCAGTTATGAGTATGAGGTATTCCTAATATATCTGAAAGTCTTTAAAAAGCAACTAAAAACCTCTAGGTTATTAACTTAAGGATTCAATAACAATAACGTTTGTGGATTTCAAAAGAAAACAGTTCAGCTTACTGAAAGTAGAAAACAATGCTTCCTATAAAAAACAAGGAAAATGTTCCATCTATAAAACTTTATGCAAGATGAAACATAAATGGATGGCTGGTAAATAAGGGTAATTAGTCTCTACTACAACATTTCCTGAAATTGTGGTGTTAGTTTCCCTTGCACCTTTATAGGACATCTATTAAAAAAAAAAAAAAATTAAAATACTTTTGGTGCTCTTGATTGCTGATTTCCATAAAAGGAAAGAATCACATTTTCACACATTTCTATTATCTGCAATTCATTTGGGGTGTCTGATGCTCGCAAGGATCAATTTGATATTTAATTATGCTCATATAACCTTTATTATCCCCATGTTGACTAGGTGAATCTCTTTTTTAACTGTAAAGGTGACAATGGAGCTTTTCACCCTCTTAAACTCTGAAGTACTCATTAAGCACATAAGCTGTTTGAAGTAAAAATTCTCTTTATTACTGAAATTTATCTCAGAAAGAGGTCAGGCTAAAGAGTAAAAAAGAAGAAGCAGGAAAACTTTAAATTTCATATTAAATAATACATGCACTGCTCTAAGTAAAATTAATCTATGGAACAAGCTTAGGAAGCTTATAGTTACTCAAGATAGACTAACAATCTGTGGAAAGGACATTAAACTTGTCTGTTCCGATCTTATCTAGTCTCTTTCTCATTCAGCAATTAAAAAATCTGAAAGGCAGTTGACTAGTTCATATAGCAATTACCAATACAACATTCATTTATTTCTTACTGTTATGTAACAGAGATATTTAGAGGACCTAGAATAGTTATAGCTGATGAAAGACATTGAACATAAGAGCCTAGTTTACTTTTGGGGACAGCATTCTTTTCCTGTCCACTCCCTGTCCACTCTCCCACAAAAGCTCAAAACAAGGGAAAAAAAAACCCAAAACAAAAACAAGGACATGTCAAAGAAAAGAGACGGAAAGGAAAAGAAGACTCCCTATGGTTCCAGCTAGGAACACATGTGCTATGATCTTCACAGATGACATCAAACCAAGTGATGCAGCTGACACACCAGAGGGAAGGAATATCATCCAGAGGGACATAGACAAGCTTGAGAAGTGGGCCCATGTGAATGCCATGGGGTTTAACAAGGCCGAGTGCAAGGTCCTGCACCTAGGCCAGGGCAAACCCAAGTAACAGTACAGGCTGGGGGATGATGTGGTTGAGAGCAGCCCTGCAGAAAAGGACTTGGGGATGCTAGTGGATGAAATGCTGGATATGAGCCCACAATGTGCACTCACAGCCCATAAGGCAAATCATATCCTGAGCTCTATCAAAAGAAGCGTGGCCAGCAGTTTGAGGAAGGTGATTCTGCTGCTCTACTGCACTCTGACCAACCATGTGGCATCTTCAAAATTTCACACAGGTCTTTGATTAATGGAGATGTAAAATAGGAAGTCTGATCTGAATCAAGGTCTTTTGGACTGTGGATTGTTATAATCAACTGCCCTGTGCTCCTGTTTGATCACACTAACAGAGCTATGATCCATGTCTGTTTGTTATCTTCAACAATTTCAGTTTGTTATCTTGAACAGTGTAGAGAACATAACCTAAAAATCATGCTTACTAGAAAAGACTGTCCTGCATGAATATTTATGTATCTGAAAAAACAGTTTTTACTGACTGTGTACAAGTACCTGTGCTCATTTCAATAAATTCTGCATCAGGAGCTGTTGGGGAACTTTCTGGGACTGCATAAAACAACACATTTAAGCATATAAAGACTGTCTCTTAACTGATCTGTAGAATATAGGGGCTTCCTGGAACATTCTTTAGAAGTGACTGAAACTCCCACTCAAAAAGGTCCTACAACAATTAGTCAAGTGTTTTGTTGTGGAGCTGGATAAGAATTCAATCAGTCTCCAGTTTGTCTGCTGTCTCAAATAAGCCTGTTGGTTCATCTAGGCAGACACTCTCTGTGGAGTTCCTCCACCACCCAAGGAACTTCTGGCTGAGTAGATTGGATACTCATACAGGCACAGCCCTGATTCCCACTTATACTACAATTGTCACCATACAAAAAACTTGAATTTTGTCCTGATCACACCCAATTTAAATTTCATTGATTTTTTTTTTTCACATTGTTGTTCTGGAAGCATTCTCAATAGTGCTAAATTACAATGAAACAATGCTTATTCCCTCTCTAGTTATAGATTATGGAACAATAAAATATTTTTGACCAATTATTTTCATGAAAGATGCTTGTTTTTAACTCAGGTATCTGTATTAACCTGTGCAAAGTTTTGCTTAACCACATTCAGTCATCTCTTCTGATACTTCAGCACTGTTCTGTAATCAGAATCCTTTTTAAAGTTCTTCTTCACCCTTGAAATCCTTATTTGTGCACACATACAATTAAGTAACCCTGGTTTCCCTTCCATTACAGTCAATTTTTATTGCTTCCTTCTGTTCGCTGTCTATACAGTTTGTATATCAAAACCTTTACCTTTTCTGACACAGTTCCCTGATATAAAGCCAGTGCCCACTGACCTTGCAGGGTTTGTGTCTGTTCTAAGCTTTTTCATTTAATATTTACATTGCTGAGGAATATGTGGTTGCACCACAGCTCTGCTCTTTCTAGTGACACACTCCCAATATTCCCTGGCCAACACCAGGGCTGAACATCTCTTTATATGGTGTAAAAGTTAGCTCTAGGCAAGTAAGTTTTTGATCCACAGGCTATGACCTGCAGTATTTCCCTTTCCATTTGCGTTAGAGTCATACAAATAGTTCTGATCTACCACAGAGCTTTCAGTGAACCCATGAGAAGAGTGCTATTAAGTTACTTGGACTTTACTGTTCCTAACACTATGAATAGACTATAGAACAATCTAACCTCATGGTACTCCAATTCTATAGGGTCATTCCTCTCACTTTCTTTTTCTCAGTATAATGCAGTAACTTTGCATGCTTGTCAAATTTTGTGAAAATCAAATTCAGGAGCAGAGGGATTTGTGGGCTAAGTGCCTACAGAAACCGTATTAAGGCCCTCAATACCGCTAAAAGATGTGGTTTGTTTTTTTTTTTTTTTCAGACAGATGGAGAGACTTGGGAAAGCATGTGGCCTGGTTTGAGTTAAAACAACACTGTGATTTTACTTTTCAGCTCAGTCTTTTCCAAATAACTTTCTGAAGTTAACAGCATATTTTTGCAAACAATGTTTGCTTCTAGCAGTAATAATGCACAATGCTTAGAGTTACTACCAAGCACTGGTGTGCGGAAAGACTCTTGCTTATACTTGTGCCTGTGCAGAGAAAAGTCACTGCTAAATCTTGTGTACCATGTTGGGAGTGCAGAAAATAAAAGGCCACACCTGTGGGCCGTAGAGGAGAGCACAGGTGACCCTAAATTGACCAAAAAGGCATTCCATCCCATATACATTTTATTCAGCATAAAGATGAAGTTTCTTTGTAAAATCCATTGTAAATCTCATTATTATAACCATTTAAAGATTGCTTTCAAAATTTTTGTACAAGTCTGTCTACTAGTATGCTGATTTATATGTTAACACCACATTCATCAAGTTACTGTGTTCCTTTACTTTAAAATGCAGCAAATCTGTGACAGGAAAAAAAAAAATAAAATAGAATGCTATAAGAAACAGGGCCACTTAATCAGCAGTTATAAAGCCTGTATAATTTCATTTTATCAAATCTAAACCACTCTCTTTTGGTAAAGCTTGCATGTATATTTCCCTGAAGTTGCTTTGTTCTAGACTGGGGAACTGAGCTACAGAGAAGAACATCCTTTGCTTCAGTAGAGTTTCCTTCTGTGGTGGATTGTCTTTGACTACCAGCCAAACTCCTATCCAGAAGCTCACTTCCCCTCCATCCCGGCACAGAAGGACAAAATAGTAAAAACAGGTATAAGAAAGCTTGTGGGTCAAGATAAACACAAGGAAAATATTTATCAATTATTGTTGTGGGTAAAAGGAACGTGACTTTGTGAAAATTAACTCCTTTTTTTTGTATATAACCACCTAAGTGAATACAAAATTGGTAGAAAAAAAGCTGGGCATGTCCAGAGATCCAGCAAGGTTTAAATTAGGAGCTCTCATCCATCTGTCAGCTGTAAAAGGAACTTATGCATCTTAAAAAGGTAACACAGTACACTAGGCTACATATAGTCTACCTATTCTCTCAAAGCACAGAGAACATACAGGAAATGTAAATGTTCTTCATTGACTTCAGATAGGCATTTACAGAAGTATCTGGGAGCTGACTTTTTCTTAATAGCACAGTGGACAGCACACAGAAAGGAAATGAAGCACATCAAGGATTTTTAGCCACAGTGTTTCCAACACTCTCTGTCTAGAATCCTTGTTTGTCATAACCTTCTTGCGTGCACTATCCACAGATCCTGTCCTTATGAAGGTGAGATAGCAGATGAAATTATATGAGTGTGGCAATTTAGGTTCTTCCTTGGGAGAAAAGTATGCAATTTAAAGACATTTACATTACTGGGTGAAATATTTCTACGAGGATAAATATTTGGCTTCATTAGGAAGTGTCTTTCATACGACGAGAGTCTGATCAAGCTGAGACTGTTCAGCCTAGAGAGAGAAGACTCAGGGGTAATCCCACTCGTGTATAAATACCTAATGTAGTATATAAAAGAAATTTTAGCCAGGCTCTTTTCAGTAGTTCCCAGTGACAGGACAAGAGGCAGTGGGCACAGACTGAAACACAGTAGGCTCCCTCTGAACACAAGAAAACACTTTTTACTCACCTTTTGCTATTAATGGACTTAAAAAAGCCCTTCTTGTTATGTGACAGAACACTGGCTGGTTTCAACTCCAACTGAGCTTTGACCTTTCATGTCTTCTTCCTGCATATATGAACCACACTCTGTCTTCCCGTGAAGCCTGAACTTGCTTCTAGAGATCATACAACGTCTTTTTCCTCTTCAGCTCCATAAGACATTCCCTCTTCAGTCAGGTTGGTCTTTCGCCCTTCTTGCTTGATTTATGACACAGTGGAATTGCCTGCTCCTGTGCTTCTAAAAGATGGTTCTTAAAGACTGACCAGCACTCAAGGACTCATAAGCCCTCAGAAGCATATTTTCAGTGTACTCTGATAAATAACTCCCTAAGCAGCTTGTAGTCTGCTATCCTGAAGTCCAGGGTAGCAACTCTGCTGACCTTTTTTATCATCACGCTAAACATTTTAAACTCAACTATATTGTGATCACTGTGGTCAAGACAATTGCCTACCATCACATTCCTCATGAGTCCTCTATTCACAAAAAGCATGTCTAGGAGGGGCATCTTTCTTAGTTGGCCCACTGAATACTTGGAACAAGAAATTATCTTCAAGGATGTCCAAGACTTGCTAGTCACAGCAGTACAATATTCTAAGGTGATGTCTGGGAAGTAGAACTCTCCCATGAGATCAAGAGATTTCTCCTAATTGCTTATAGAATAACTCATCAGTGGTTATGTCCTGTCTGGCTAATCCGTAGAGAAACTCATTACAACTTTTTTGTTTTTCACCCCCCTATTCCTCACCCAAAGGCTCTCAACCACATCATCACTAACTTTGATTGCCTGTGCAATCAAACCTCTCCCTTACGTATAGTGTGACACCTCCGCCTCACCTGCCTTGACTATCCCTCTTGATGGAGGGCCTACAGACCTCCACCCCAGTACTCCAGTTGGACTTATTCCACCAGTTATTCCTAGTACCAATGATATTGTAACTCTGGGAGCTGACCAATACTTCCAGTTCATACTGTTTGTTTCTCATACTGCATGTGTTAGTGTACAAGCATTTCAGACATGCTTCTGAGCCCTCCGTGTTCCCAGGAGCAATGTAAATGTTCCCACCGGTATTGCCACCCTTAGGAGATGCTATGCCAAACCTTGGCTTACCTGTTGCAATCCTGTTGGTCTCCCTGTCCCCATCTGATTTGAGTTTAAAACCATTGATTATAGTTTAGATGAGAAAGGACACCTTGAGATCACCTAGTTCAACTTCACAGCTCAACTAAGGTCATCTGAAGCAGGGTCATCTAAAGCAGGTTGTCCAGAGCTATGTCCAGTTGAGTTTTGAACACTTCCACAGATTAAGACTCCTGAACATCCCTGGGTAACCTGTTTCAGTGTCTGATCACTCTTAAAGATAGATTGGAGCATTGGGCAATGATCAATGGGATGCTATTTAACAAGTCCAAATACCATATTCTGCATCTAGGATGGACTAATATTGGGCACAAGTATAAATTGTTAGAAGAGTATCTAGAGAGCAGCCCAGTAAAAAGTGATCTGGGAGTGCTGGTTGACAGCAGGCTCAATGGGAGTCAGCCATGTGCCCTGGAAGCCAAGAGGGCAAACCACATCCTGGGGTGCATCCAACACAATATAACCAGCCAGCTAAAGAGGTGATTATCCCACTGTATTCAGCATTGTTGCAGCCTCACCTCATATTTTGTGCATCCCTGGGCCTCACAATTTAAAAGGGATGTCAAAGTCCTTCAATGCATCCAGAGGAGGGCAACAAAGCCAGTAAAATACTGGAAGGAATGTCCTGTGAGGAGTGGATAAGGACTTCAGGCTTGTTTAGTATGGAGAAAAGGAGGCTCAGGGGCGATCTCATTGTTCTCTTATGGCTTCCTGAGGAAGGAAAGCAGAGAGGGAGGTGCTGATCTCTTCTCACTGGGATCCTGTGACAAGACATGTGGGAATAGCTGAAAGCTGTATCAGAGGAAGTTTTGACTGGACATTAGGAAGCATTTATTTATCAAGAGGGTGGTTGTCTTGGTTTGAAAGACAGGAATCTGCCAAGGAAGGCAGGACCCCCCCTTTAGAATGGAAAATACAACCACCTCTCCTCCGAATGCTTATAATTTGAAATTAAGGGGGCTTTCAGGCAAAGATGAGGAATAGTTATAACCGTTCTTTACTAATTAATATATATATATATAAATCAAAACAAATGAACAGTAATAACTATAGTAGTAACAACACACAGAACCAGGACCCCAGTGCCAATCTCTCTCGGCCTCAAGCACTTTCCCCTTTGGTGCAGTTCACTCCCGGCGAGCAGAGGGCGCAATGATCTCCCCGCGCCTGCAGGGCCGCTCCGGAGAGAGAGCTCAGTCTTCACGTGGTGATGGCCGACGAGAAGCTCTCTTCACAAACCACCCTGGGCAACTGATCCCGGTGCCCAGCAGGATCCTCGGGAGACAGTAGGTGTAGAAAGAGAAACAGGAACGCAGTGATGATGACTTCTCTCCAAGCTGACCCCGGTGCCCAGCAGGATCCTCTGGAGGCATCAGGGGTAGAAGAATAAAGTAGGCGACGCAGTAGGGACGATTTCTCTCCACCACGAAGGTAGCCTCACTCTCCCCCGAAACAGTAGTAAAAAAACAACAACCAGGAGCTAAGGGCTCCACCCAACCCCCATTCATTCAAACCCCTCCCCTGTGGCCAGGTCCTCCGTCTCTACCAAGTACCCTCAAGTACAGCAGTTTATCACCTAGTAACAAGTATGGAAAAATTCCCCAGGCAAACAAAAAAACTCCCCAAACCTGAACAGTGGTCAAACACTGGCATAGGCTTCCTAGAGAGGTGGCTGGTGCCCTAAGCCTCTCAGCATTTAGGAAGCATTTGGATAAGGCCTTTAATAACATGTTTTAACTTTTGGTCAGCCCGGTACTGGTCAGGCAGTTGGACTACACGATCATTGTATGTCCCTTCCAACTACAATATTCTATTTGATTCAGTTTGATTTAATTCTATATAGTTCTGTATGATTCTGTGATTCTATGAAAGATGATATCAATAATTTTGTGCTTTTCCAGAGAAACTCTAACATTTAGTCTACTTTATTTACATTTTCTTTACCTAGACCATGAATATTTCTCACCTGACTAAACAAAAGGCCTTTTTAACCTTGTATCTTATTGGGTGCATTCCTTTCTTAGCAGGTTTTAGGACTCAAATTATATTTTCTGAGTGAGTGTCCTCACTAATTTTTTAGACAAAGGTTAGAATTGCCACCTGCTACAGAAGACCTGGCAGCAAGGTTTGCAATAAAGATTAGGATGAGTTCAGGTTATCTGCCTATATAAAACAAGATCATGAAAGCTTAGAGACTAGTTCCTGTACAGAAACCTGTTCAAAAGAGATGTTTATTAGCAAATGAAATTAAGTACTTAAGAAAACTCCAGAGTAAAAGAGAGGTATACAATGAAATTAGGTAACTAACATGTTTAGACAGTTCTGGTAAGTGTAACATCTGGCTTATGCCAGCTCACAAGTTAATTTTATCTGACTTTAAATTAAAACAGACTTCATCTGCCATGGGCCACCACTTCTAAAGTATTGCAATGTTTTATCCGTATCTTCATGCTGAGTTCCAGCAAACTTCTTCATTTCAGGAGAAATGATGAAAACAGAAACACTTTTGACAAGTCACAATATTGACTGTTTTTCCAGTATTGAAATGTTTCAGTATCTCAAAAGAAATGTTTCTCACTTACGTAGTACTGTTTTATAGCTAAGGAATAGAGCAATAAAGCTTGTGTTTATGGTTTTTTGTTTGTTTGTTGTTTTTGTTTGTTTGGGTTTTTTGTTGGTTTTGTTTGTTTGTTTTTATAATAAGGAAAAAAGCTTTTTCTTAAATCTTCAGTCAGGGAAGAGAAAAGAGTCAGGGTCAGGAAAAGGAAGCTGTCAGAGCTGGCTAAGATGGGTGAAATTTGAAATTTATTTTATTGATGATATCTATGAGAAATGTTCAAATAACATTGTTCTGTCAAATATGTTTGATGTGCAAATACATCAATACTAGTTTTCCTAAACCATCTCCTACCTAATTTAAATTACTAGTATAATTTTCCTGAAATGTATGTCCGCTTTTCTGATGGTAGGGAGGCAAACAAAGTCTCTGGAAGAAGGCATTGAGGAGATAACTTCTTTTTTCTTTCTTCCTTAAATTATGAAGATAATAAATCATCAAGGTACTGAAGCCCTAAATAAAAATTTTCATTCCATATGTAAATATATGCAAACATTTGATATTCTGGAGGGTAGGACTGCTATTCAGAGGGGACAGGACAGGACAGGATAGAGAAATGAGCAGACAGGAACCACATGAAGTGAACAAGAGCAGACTTGAACCTGTGTTGAAATAATCCTATGCAATAATGTAAACTAAGGGCCAACTGACGAGGAAGCAGCTCTGCAGAAAAGGGTCAAGTGTTCCTAGAGGACAACAAGTTGTACATAAGTCAGCAATGTGTCTTACAAGTGAAGCTGGCCAATAGCAACCTGAGCTGCATTAGTAAGAATCTAGTACAGTATAGAGAAGTGATCCTTCCCCACAGTTTTGAGGATGCATCTGAAGTAGTACGTTCTGGTTTGGGTCTCCCAGTATAAAAAGCTACTGTGGTTCTGTTGTCTTTTATGACGCCTATGACCATGTCCAAAATGAGATAACAAAGATACACACATACTGTCAAATTCAGATTAAACTTTTCTTAGTCCATTTTCTTTCTCTCCCCATATTTCCCTAAGTATTCTGTCTTTCCTTTTCCACAGCCATGTGATGCTGCAAGTATCAGTGTATAAATAAGGTGATCTGATGGAAAGCTGAACAATTTTCTTGTGGATTTGCTCTTTACCTGGTTCAGTTCTGTTGACTGTCATGTTACTAAAAACCATAGCCTACGTTGCTTGTAGACCTTGACCAAAGTAAAAAAAAAACACAAGAGAGATCATTTTCATTAACACTTCTTTTATTAAGCCTAATCAGAAAAAAAGTACAATTTCTATCACCTGAAACACATGTATGCACTTTGAAATATTCATACATGAAATAGCAGGAAATACGCAGTGAAGAGGTGACCAGTCCTCATTCAGATGCTTGTATGATAGGTGGAGTCATCTCTCTGGTGCCTATGCAAATTCTTAGTACACTCTTTTTGAGGGAAATTTCTCCTTATTTTCCAGTCTCAGCCTGCTGCACACAGGTTTATATTCGAAGAAACTGCAAGATGTATGTAATGATTGTATTTATCAGTGAAATTTAAGTGCTTTGGGAGATAGCCTCAAGTTTTCGAGATTTGTAACCAACTCAGACAGCAATTATATATATTTTTTTCCCCCTAATACACAAAGTTCCTGTAAAAAAACCCCAACCAAGCAAAAAACAAACAAAACCAAAACGAAACCAAACAAACAAAAAACACAAACAAAACAAACAACAACAACAAAAAAGGAAAACAAAACAAACCAAGAACCATAAATTAGTATCGTGGATAGGTGTTTGTGATTAGAAATTGTGAGACATTGGGTTAATTTTTCTGCATCGAAGTCAATATACAGATCAACATGTAGTACCAGACACTAATGTAGCTGAGGCAAGGGTCAAGGTAAAGGAAGAGTGAGGATAAGATTGTGAAAGCTTGGGCTTGAACTAATTTGTACCATCAGTGAGTATTAGTGAAAATCTCTGGAAGGTCTTACCAAAATCTCATGATCATAAATCTGAGAAACAGAAATTGTATGAAGGTTTTGAATCTTGGCAAACACCAGGATTATGTCGGAAGACATGTAGTGTTTATGTCTCAGCATTAAAAAAAAAAAAATCCCAAATGAGAACCAAATCACTGTATAGTTCATACATTCCTTTTTTGTATGGAATTTTTCTTTCTAACACCTGTCTGTATGATGTCTTAACCATTTGCATAAGTTTTCATTTCAAAATGTAATACATATTTGCATTTCTTATTTGTATTCATATTAACCAGGGGGCAGATTCACTGTAAACAGACAGTGCAGACAGAGATATTTAAATGAGTCTGTATCATGAAGATGTATGGGGTTTCTCAGCTATCTTTCCTAGTAAATTCTGTTTTTTGAATCTAATTAGAATTAAACAAACATTAGATTTTTTTTTTTATTTTGAAGAAACTAACTGCTGAAGGAAAAAAAATCAATAGACACTCCTGGGCAGCAAGAAAATAGGCAATTGTCATACCGATTATTTGATTTTAAATTAAAGCATTCATCATCAGGGGGTTTGCTGAACTATACAAAACACATTTGGCTTACAGGGAATTAATTTGTAGAAAATGAAATGTCTGAAGCTTCATTATTTTTACACAGTTGCCAGCAGTTTCTATCAGCTATATTCCCCTGTTAGGGTCGGCAGCAATGGCCAGAAGGCTCTGGAACAGTCCATCATAAATGGAAGTGTTATCTCTCAGAACCCTTAGAAAATAAATTACACCAAACAGAATTGGTTTGGGAAATCTGTATCTGTCAGCTACAATTGTCTCTATGTCACTACTACACCTTTTGCATTGACATCCTTCAATTTTATGCTTTTAAAACTTTGCTTTCATGATAGATACATTCGTCTTACTACATAGGAGTAGATTATAAGGTAAGAAGGCTACAGACTTGAAAGCAGGAGATGAAATGTCTGGTAGTGTCTTACTAATCTTTGAATAAGTAACAACAATAGAGGGGTAGTTGTA
>WTSP01020123.1:0-78902 GCA_025331215.1 Actenoides lindsayi
TATATAAAGAAAAAATAATTTTCAAGGTAGAGAAATAGAATTTGACAAATTATATAGAACATTGGGTGAATATATTTTCCCACTTTTCCATTTCAGATTACTTAAGCAAAATGCGTACTTTGAACTTTATCTTTTAGAATAAAGGAAGAATTTCCATTAAAAAAAAAGACAACTGTGGTTAGTATTTTTCAAGCCATCCTAGAAGAGAGGAGTAGAATGCACATCCAGTTCCATGCTGATCTTACAAAGATGAAAGCCAAAAAATTTACATTGCCTGCATTTAATTTCTAATATTTTTAATTGATGTCAAGTTACTAAACAGATTTTAAATAACGTTTCTACTAACCTTATAAGATTGGCAGACAAGTGAATAATTTGATTTTCCATGCAGAAATGTTTGATATTGGTTTATGACTAAGACATCTGAATACAAAGTATACTCTGAAATTTCATGCCTCAACGTTGTAATGCACAGTTCAAGACTTTGTGCATAATAACTACCTTGTGAATACTGGAGAGTAAAGAAAGCAGATTACTCCTACATTCTTAGAGTAAAACAAACCTCACCATCTTAGGAAATAGGAAACAAATACTACAAACTAGTAGTCTCAAAATACTGTTTACAAAGAATACAAAGGTATTACAAGAGTTAAACTGAATTCACACCATACATGTATATTCTGCATAAGTACAAACATCATGGCAATGTGATAAATTATTAGGCATCTTTAAGATACATTAATCATATGGTTACTAAAATGTAGATACTTTCATTGTACTTTACAATCATCATATTGTCATGTTTGTGTCACTAATTTTTTTCATGAAACAAACATAAATAATTAATCTTTATACATTTAATGGAAAACCACTGTCAAGGTTATTAGGTTTTCTTTCCAAACACATTCTTAAACACAGTGTAGAAGGCTTAATTACAAGAAATGAAATTAGTGTTTTAGGGTGAAAACTAAAAACATTTCACTTGAATACTTCAACTAGATTCCTGATTTTTTATCAGACATGAAAACACTGGCAAACTTTCAGTTATTGAACTAGCAAAGTTTATTATACACTGATGTGTTTCTTTTCTTTGCTTCTTGGAATGTAGTAAATGTAGAGCAGATATCAGATAAAACATAAAGGTATAATTCAGCCAGTAAAAACTATGCTATCAGTTTTATCCTTTTCTCTCAGCTAATCTTCTCAATCACCGTTCTTTATAATTTAAAACTATCACTGTAAAATGCTTCCTCTGTGAAAAAATAGCAGTTTCCTCTGTGTTGATAGTATTCCCAATTTACAAACTAAGTTTTTGTTCTGAGGTTTTTGGCCTGCAATGCTGTTACCTGAGATTTCTAGTAGCTTGGAATAAAATATCACTCCTGTAAGTATTTATACAACCATCTCTGGTTTTTTTCCTTTTTTTTTTTTTTTTTTCCCCTGCCTTTATATGCAAGTTATGCAACTTGATTTTTAATGAGAGTAATGATCTAAATATTAAAACTAAATTGTGCAAATAACTGAATATTTTTAATCTGTTTTGGGTTTTTCCACCTCTTCCAAGTCTTTTGCACTGGTTTTCAAGAAAATTCTCAAACTCCAGCAAGTCATATAAGCCTATATATGAACTTACAGAAATCTACTTCAGACACAGCTAAGGACTTTCTCTGTTTGTTTGTTTTTGACCATCACTGTTCTGGAACTTGATGATGAAAAAATATTTTTCTAATTTTTTACTTATATTTATTAATAAGCAAATTAAGTTTGATTGCACTGTAATTCAGTTTAAAATAAAAGTTTTCTTTCAGTTTAAAAGAAACTTGGCTTTCTTCTGTAAGGTGCTACAGATTACATTAATGTCTCAGTCCCAGTTTGGAAAAGCTAAGAAAATAGTATTTTGAATGGTGCCCAAAATGCATGACACTATATCTGTCCTATTTCTATCCTGTTATCACATTCGTCAAGATCATATATTAGCCTATAGCAATAGTAATTCTTGCCTTTGTATCATCAGTCTGCAGATTAGAACATTCTACATTCCGTGTCACATGCTGAAGTCCTTTAATATACAGACTTTTAAGTCCTGTCAAATTCAAGTCTTTGGGCTTAGCTCTTCTTTTTCTTAGTATATCAAAATTTTTCCTTTTCTTGAATCCAAAGCTTTAATTAAAAACCTGATTTTCTTCCACTTAATTTAAATTGAATTAAACTTCAACACACAGGTTGAATGGCCCTTCTACAATGTCCTTGTTAGAAAAAGAAACCCACAAACATGTCTAGAATAGCATCACCTCTTAGTGGTTTACTAACTATTTGTTGAAGAATTTTCTGTTTACTATGACATGCATGACCTTCCATGTTTATTATTTTTGTTTTCCAATTAACATGCTGAAGATTAAATTATTTCATAAAAGTATCCATATCCATGGTGTTATTTATCTTCATCACACTGCATCACACCCAAATGCACAATAGAAATCTAGCAAAAAAAAAAAATCTAAAAGCTCAAGCTTCACTAGACTGTGTTTTATCATCCTTCGCCAAAGTGGTTTAATAAGAATGTGTTGACTGTATGAAAGCTAGATGTTTTTACTCCTTCACAGTCTCTCAGGTCTGTAATGCACGGTGTTATCACATTATCTTACATTTCTAACTTTCTTAGTTATTGTATATTTTTCAACAATTGTATTCTAGAAAAGAGAACTATTTCATAGTTTTTCTGGTATCTACTCCATGACTAGTTTCAGTAAATTAGCCCATTTTGCTGCCAAAGGAAATTTATTCTTGTTGAGTTTGCCCACTCAGTCATTTTTCATTTAATAAAAAAACCAAGGCTAAATGCAATCTGGCCAACTACTAAACTTTTGCTTTCTGTGATAAAGAATAACATTAATAAGAAAAAAAGTAGAGAATGTCAAACTTTTTTTTCAATTAATTTTGCTATTAATATTCCTTTATCCATCCTCATATTATAATTTATCTGATGTTATTTTTCTTATAAAATAAAACTAGGCATAAAGTCTGCAAGTCTTTCCTATATTTCTCAGTGTGCATGTGTCACTTCAGCTTCAATACAGAAAGCTATTACTTTGTTCGTTCATATGGGATCTGTCATTCCACATAATTTTTAGTAGATATATCGCAGTGATCAGATAATCAAAGTCTGTAAGACCGTAAGTCTATCACTATGTTTAGAGACTTTAGAAACTTCCTCTAGTGGAATTATGTGACATTTATCATGAGACAGGATATAATGCATTACAATAGAGAGCTGTAACAGTACAGCCATAAGGTCAAGGAGAATCAGAGAAATATACCTTTCTGAGAACAGGAGGTCTCAAAAGATCCCTAAAACAAGATCCAGTATACCTAAACAGTTCCTGACAGCTGTGTTTAACCTGATCATGAGAACATGCATTGAACAATAAAATTCAGTGTCCCTCCTGAACTACATAAAAACTATGTAATGGTTGGTGTTGATGATCTTATACGTCTCTTCCAACCAGAGTGATTCCATGATTCTATTTTTCTGATCCCTTATGAGCATAAGCAACAACTGGCTACTAGTTATGTCCTCTTCAACCAAAAAAAAAAAAAAAAAAACCAACAAAAAAAACACCAAAAAAACAACAAAAAAAGAAAAATAGGATTAAAAATTAAAATATTACTACTTTAAATGAAAATTCCTTCCTTTCATAGATGATATATAAATTTATTTCAATTTTTCTTTATTCATATTGCTTGTATTATGCCTTCCAAATTTTCCACAATATTTTTGAAGTGTATTTTCCCAAATACACACCAGAATAGAATGCAATAAAATAAATAATTTCCTCCTCTGACATTTATACAAAATGATTGGTAATATACCCTAAATAGTATTTTACCTCTTGTCTATTTATTTATTGCAACAGTATTATGTGGTGGAGCCATATTCTATTTTTAACCTATTGAAAGCCCAGCTCCTATTGAAATACACCTGCTTGGCTGGATCAATTTTACTTTGATATGTCTTGCCTTAGCACAGAAAGTTACATATATTTTTAATGAAATTAATTGTATCTCTTGCCTTTTGAACATTTTTTACAATGCTTTCAGCTCCACATAGATTGATATTATCTATAAATGTTTTCTTTGTAACAACAGGAAAGCTGTTTCTAACAAGATACTGACTAGAATGAAGTCCAAATGAAACTTTCTTCACAGCCAGCTTGAAAAACTGTTAAAAACTATAACAATTAGTCTTTCAGTACTAGTTTTTTCCGTTGTTTGTTTGTTTTCTTTTTTCATTAATTTCTTCAGCTATTTTGTGATTTCTTAAAGCCTTCACTTTCCAACTTTATTCATGAGCTTCCCATGTAGAACATGTTGGAAATCTTATCACACTCAAGTTATACATATTAGTTGCCTATTTTATCCCTAAAAAAGGAAAATATATTTGATTTTATATGATTTCTTCTGAAATTTATTTTCACATAATAGATAGAGTTTCAATAACTTGTTCTACTAAAATTTAAACAAAATCTGAAGATTTAGTCCATAATTTCCTGGGCCTTTTTCTTTCCTCTTTTTATCATGCTGTAAAGGAATTTCAGCTAGGTAGCAATAAAGCTGAATTATTTAAGTGAAGCAATTTTAACAGAATGTTTGATTTCCTTATAGAGATACATTTAATTTTATATGTGATGGAGACAAGGACCCAACATGAACAAACTGCTTATGGTTCAATACAGGAGAATTTTTGTGATCTTTTCACACATCAACAGCTCAAGACAAATAAGCTTACCCATAAGCTTTTACACTTTGTGACCAAAGAACAGTGAAAGTGCAAGTCTTCATGAAGTATGGTGAACAAACAAGATCAGCTGTTGACCAGTTTTTAAACTCACTAGAGAGATTTTAGTTAGGATATATATGATGTCTTTTCATGACATATCTTTATCATGAAAAATAGCAACAACAATTTTCTGTCTCTGCATTACTAAAATTCCTTAAGTCTTCCATTTTGAAAATTGAGAGGGTCAGGTTCTTTAGGATCCCTTTCAATTCTAACGTTAAGTTCCAGCACATGAATCTTCACAGGTAACTAGAAAAGTCTAAGTATCAAGATTTTTTAACTTAGCCTATAGTCTACAGAAGAAAAACACTTGCAGAGTCATGTATCAGAAATGTAAAACTTTTTCAAGAAATAAATATTAGGCACACTTTGTAAGAACTAAGTAGCAGAAGGACATTAAAAGAGCATTGAAAATTATGTGTGCAGAACAACTAATTGGGAAGGATATGATTAGAAACAAAATAAGATATATGCTATGCCATTCAAGACACTGAAGAAAGAAAATTAGGAAGGAATCTTTCATCAGTGTGAAAGGCTCAATGAAATAAACAATTTGCCTGGATTTTTGCATACATAAACCAATTTCAGTGCATCTCTGTTCTTAATTCCCTGTAAGTAGAACATAAGAACAGAGGTTAAATGAGATTATGCAGTCAGAGGCTGTAGATGCTCAGATATAAAAAAGATGTATGAAGACAACAGATGCAGCCCTACTATATCAGTTGTATAAAGATAAAATGGGAAGGAACTTGTCTCTGCTTGGAAGTGTCAGCATTTGAAGTCACATAAAGCTTAATGGGATAGAAAAAAAACCAGGTATCATATTATGTTTAAAAGGAGTGTAAGTTATTCTAAGAAGACCAGCAGTGTTAACTTAATGACAGTTTCATTGCTCTGAATTCAATTACAGAGTGTATTAGTCACTTTTAAAGGACAGCATAAGAGTACAGATTTTAAAATAGTAAATTAATATACCAAATGATGGCAGTTCCTTAAGTGGGCTACATAAAGATGAGCCATTCAGTTTGTTGGCTCTATTTGCAGCATGGAGATATAACAGAAGACTGGGTGCTCTGTTACCTCTGAGCTGTTTAATAAAACTACAACCAAACCAAAATGTGTATATCTGTATATCAATAACATATATTTGAATGTATTAGGGAAGGTTTTTATATTTATCGTAATCCTACTTTCCCTGCATTAGGAATTTTTGCTTCTTCAATGGCAACATCAAAACTATAATTGTGATGAATTAATAAAACACAATCCAAAAATTATATCAAAGTAGAAAATAAAATGTTTTCAATTTAGAATCAAATTGATTATACACTGACTTACTATTTTTAGCACTTGCTGCTGAATATAGTTACTTGACTATAAAAAGAGTATAGCTTCCTCTGGAGAAAATTAATAGTACTTCCTGTATTTGCAGCAAATAGCAGAAATTTCTGTTACAGCAATGTTCATTTAGCATGGATTATTAATGCATTATATTTCTTTCAATAGATTATTTTGAATGTATTTTATATGAAAACATAGTTATGTTTGGAAAGGTGACTATCACTAAGCAGGAAACTGTTTTGTTGAATAGCTTCATTCTTATGCAGCGAGCCTCGGGTCAGGACATAAGAAGGGAACTGTAGCAAATATTATCATTATTATTGCCAGTAGTATTATCTAGTCAAAAACGTGCCAGAAGCTGTTATACTGGATTGTGCATGAACACAGAACAAAAATATAGACCTTTTTAAAGAATACTTATTAAAATAAGTCAGGAAAGAGTAAATTAAACTAGACAATTCTCCCAGAATTTCATTTGGGAACAGTAATATGACTCCAAATATCTTATCTGATTAATTCAATAAAGGACAAGAGGCTAATATCACAGGCCGTTATTATATCCTAATAGCAGAATCATTCTCTTTCTTGAAAATAATAGTAATAATAAACTAACCATATAAACACCCTTAGATAACACCTTTCTGCTGTATGGGAGACAGTATGAAAAAATTTCTTCTACTCATCATAGTATCAGAAACAGGAAACAATTCTTTGCTTTAAGAAAGAACTGCAGCAAAAGGGTTGGTATTAGGACTCATTCTGAATGTAAGTCTGAGTTCTATGAGCTAGACCTAGTCATCGTGCATGACTGATTCTCTGCTACATCCTGGTCCAAAAAAGAATTTCCAAGTAGTACTGCAGAAAGAAAGAATTCTGATGCAGAATTGGCACTCTGTGCAGAGTAAAAGGCATTGTGTAGTCACAACCTTTTTCTTTTTGGGAGAGGATAATATGTATAAACTTAATCTCCTGATTGTATTTAAGGGGGCTAACTGGCATAGCACTTAAGAATATATGTGAAGAGAGAAAGATCAGTACTTCAGTGGTATCAATTAAAAGAGCATTGAAATCTTTGCACAAAGGCTTTTATTTTAATATTTTTCCTGGAACTATTTCCAGTGTAATTTCAAGAATTCATTAACTTCTCTATATGGATAAAAATTACATTGAAATAAGATAAAAAGACCTGTATCCATAATGCACAATTCCTTAATCTGAAAAAAGGGAGAACAACTCTCTTTTTTTTATTATTTTTTTCCCACACTTGTAATATTCAGAAGTAAGATTTATACTGAAAATGGTTTATGGGTTTTTTTTCCATTTACATTCCAAAATTTTCACCTGCCTCACAAGGCCTATCTTCTGCCTTGCTTCTTTGGACTCTCAATAATTGAATACTCCAGCTCATTTAAATACTGGGTCATGTAGAAAAAATGACATATGATTTATACACTAACAGGTATGACATACGTAATTATTTGCTCACATACTGTTCCTTATTGTGGTTTAATTTTCTTTTGTTTAAAGGTGGAAAAAGAAGTCAAGAGAAATACTGAAATACAGTATATCAGCAGGTTTCCATTTAACGTCACATTAAAAAATAGAATTGTTTTACAAGTGTTAAGTAGCAAAACTGACAGCAGCCCGACATCAGTCAAATGGATACAGTATGCGGCAGAGACCTAGCATTCAGTTGAAGTACTTACCATGTACAAGTGGATATAGAGGACTGTGGGACACATTATGCTTTGCAAAAAGAACTAACAGATGAGACGTCTTCAGTGTACATAACTCTAATTCAGAATAAATGTAAATCAATCTGAACATTCAGCTTCTCTTCTGTCCCTGGAAAAAAAGGAAAAACTCGATCTATGTGTTGTACAGTAGAGACTATTGCACTATGATTAAATTTGCCTTAACCATGTGTTAAAAGACTTTAATTTCATGGATGAATTTCTGTCACAGAAATATTTATTTTCACGGAGCTGGTTAATGGCAAATTGTTCAGATATGAATCTCTCCCCTATAATGGCAGGCATACAAACCCTTGATAATTACCAGGAGACAGGCAAATCCTAAAGTACACGGCAACAGTTCTCTTGAGTAAATATTTCTACAACAGACTGATGGTTGATTTCTTACAGTAGTTTGATCTAGTACTAATTTTCTGAGCAGCAAACTTCTTAATTACAATGGACATGTCCATCAGAACAGACATGTGAGTTCTCCTGCTTTACCATTTTATTTCCTTCTGATAACAGGCCTATGATACGTCAAGAAAAAACATCTGTTAACTGACTTCCAAAATGTCAGGAAACAGTGATCCTGCTAACACACATGTTTTACATCCATACACATTCTTCATCCAGTCATGCTTGTTCTGGGATCCCAAAATGAAGCTATTCTAAGTGATGTCCCTGTTCAATCTTACCATATTGCTCTTCTTTGCTCCATTCTTTTCCTGAGACTGCTGGAGGTGGCAGGGGAGGTTTTACCTGTGTCTTTTGTAGCTGCTGCAAAAACTTCGTAGCAGTGCAGCAACTGAGTTATAAAATTGCAGATGCCTGGTGTCATTATATTCTATACATCTAGGCAAGCTGCTGCATATTCCAGATACCTGAACTCGGCAGCCCAGAACTGGACACAGTATTCCAG
The DNA here is from genome assembly GCA_025331215.1 of Actenoides lindsayi. Lineage (NCBI taxonomy): Eukaryota > Metazoa > Chordata > Aves > Coraciiformes > Alcedinidae > Actenoides > Actenoides lindsayi. The sequence goes on from WTSP01020123.1 coordinate 8,834, forward strand.
ATGCAGCCTTACCAGGGCAGAGTAGAGGGGCAGGACAACCTCTTTCAATCTACTAGCCACACCCCTTTTAATACATCCCAGAATGACATTGGCCTTCTGGGCCACAAGAGCACATTGCTGGCTCATGATCAGCCTCCCATTAACTAGGACTCCCAGATCCTTTACCTCCTCACTGCCTTCCAACAGGTCAGTCCCCAACGTATACTGATGCCTGGGGTTGTTCTTTCCCAGGTGCAAGACTCTACACTTACCCTTGTTGAATTTCATTAAATTTCTTCCTGCCCAAGGTTACAGCCTGTCCATGTCTCTCTAAATGGAAGCACAGCCTTCTGGTGTGTCAGCCACTCCACCCAGTTTGGTGTCATCAGCAAACTTGCTGATAGTGCACTGTGCCCTCATCCAGGTCATTGATGAATATGTTGAACAGAACTGGTCCCAGCACCGATCCCTGTGGGACCTCAGTAGTTATAGGCCTCCAACTAGACTCCAAACCATTGACCATAGCTCTCTGGCTTCTTTTCTTCAACCAGTTCCCAATCCACCTCACTACCTGATCATCCAGACCACACTGCCTCAGTTTAGCCAGAAGGATGCTCTGGGAGACAATGTTAAATGCCTTACTGAAATCAAGATAAACCATATCCATGGCTCTACCATCATCTATCCACCTGGTTACGTCCTCATAGAAGGCTATCAGGTTGGTCAAACATGACCTCCCCTTGGTAAAACCATGTTGACTGCTCCTAATGACCCTCTTGTCCTTGATATGCCTAAGGATAGCACTGAGGATAAGTTGCTCCATTACCTTTCCGAGGATGGAGGTGATCGGCCTATAGTTGCCTGGGTCCTCCTTCTTACCCCTTTTGAAGACTGGAGTGATGTTTGCCTTCCTCCAGTCCCCAGGCACCTCTCCTGTCTGCCATGACTTAGTGCAGATAGTGGAGAGTGGTCTGGCAATGACCTGTGCCAGCTCCATCAGCACCCGTGGGTGCATGCCATCAGGACCAATGGACTTATGAATGTCCAGATTACTCAACTGTTCTTTAACCCAGTCCTCATCAAACCGGGGAGATTCCTTTGTCATGCTATCCTCTGGTGCCTCAGGTGTCAGGGGCTCCTGAGAACAGTCTCCTGCAGTATAGACAGAGACAAAGAAGGCATTTAGTAACTCTGCCTTCTTTGTGTCCTCTGTCACCAGGGCACCCACCTCATTCAGCAGAGGGCCTACATTGCCTCAAACCTTAGCTTTTCCTGCAATATATTTAAAGAAGCTCTTTTTGTTATCCTTGACCTCCCTTGCAAGGTTGAGTTCCAACAAGGCCTTAGCTTTCCTAGTTACCTCCCTACATCCTCTGACAACAGTCCTATACTCCTCCCAGGTGGCCAGCCCCTCCTTCCATGATCTGTGGACTCTCATCTTCCACTTAAGTTTGCTCAGCAGTTCCTTACTTAACCATGCAGGTCTCCTGGTTTCCTTTCTCAATTTCCCGCCTGCTTGGATGCACTGATCTTGAGCTTGGAAGAAAAGGTCCTTAAATGTCAACCAACTATCATGGGCCCCTCTGCCCTCTAGTGCCCTGTCCCATGAGATATCACCCAGCAATTGCTTGAAAAGGCCAAAGTTGACCCTCCTGAAATCCAGGGTTGTAGTCCTGCTTGATATCCTGTTTCTGACAGATAAGATCTTGAACTCCACCTTCTCATGATCACTAAGGCCAAGGCTGCCCTCAACCTTCACTGCTTCAACCAGACTCTCCTTGTTGGTGAGGATAAGATCCAGCACCTAAGATCCTAGTTGGCTCCTCCACCATTTGCATCAAGAAGTTATCATCAATGCACTGGAGGAACCTCCTGAACTGTGGCTGGCTGGCTGAATAGCCCTTCCAGCAAATATCTGGATAGTTAAAATCCCCCATGAGAACCAGGGTCTGTGACTGTGAGGCTGCTGTTAGCTGCCTGGAGAAGGCCTCGTCAACTTCCTGATCCTGATCAGGTGGCTTGTAATAGACACCCACAACTGTATCACCCGTGCCAGCCTGTCCCTTGATTTGTATCCACAAGCTCTCAACTTGCCCCTCATCCACCCCTGGACAGAACTGAAGACATTCCAGTTGCTCCCTCATGTAAAGAGCAACTCCACCACCTCGCCTTGATGACCTGTCCCTCCTGCAAGGGCCAGAGCCATCCATGGCCACATTCCAGCCATGTGAGCTGTCCCACCATGTCTCTGTAATTGCCACCAGGTCATAACCCCGTGACCGCACATGGATATCTAACTCCTCCTGTTTATTCCCCACGCTGCGGGCATTGGTGTAGAAACATTTCAGGGATGGAGTCGAGGATCTAGTTTTCAGCCTTGAAGGGGGGTAGACCCTCTGGTTCTCTAAAATGCCAACCCCCTGCTCCTCAACTGTTGGGCTACTACCCCCAGGATTCTCGCTGACCAGGCTAGCTACACCCCCGTCCCCTGTCACAGCCACTTTAGAGCCTTGTCAATGAGCCCAGCCAACTCATGGGCAAGGATTCTTTTCCTTTTCTGGGACAGATGAACTCCAGCTGTTGCCACTAGACCCGGGGCCAAGAAAACTTCCCCATGGTCAGAAAACCCAAAGTTCTGTCAGTGGCACCAACCTCTAAGCCATCTGTTAATCACATGGAATTTTTTCCTTCCTTCAATAGCTCTACCTGTCACTGGAGGGATTGAGGAGAACACCACTTGTGCTCCCAAGCCCTCAAGTAATCTCCCCAAAGCCCTGAAGTCTTTTGTCATTGTTTTTATACTCCTGTCCATTGCCTCATCACTCCCAGCCTGAATACCCAGTAGTGGGTACTAGTCTGATGGCCGCACCAGACTGGGAAGCCTCCTGTAAGTGTCCCTAACCTGTGCCCCAGGCAAGCAGCAGACCTCCCAGTGGGATGGGTCTGGCCTGCACATCGGGCCCTCGGCTCCCCTGAGAAGGGAATCCCCTACCACTGCCACCTTTCTTGTTTTAGTCCTCAGTCATGGGACTGGTGACAAGTCTTGGGTGGCTGTGCGCAGGGGGATTCGTCTCCATCCTCATTCGTCAGGCCCTCTGTTACAGGGGCCTCATAACCTGCTGTGTGTGGGCAACTGGGAAGACTGGGGGGATTGGGAGGGGACTCGCCTGCCTCTCCTGCCTGGCCGGAGAGGGACCTGCTGCCATTCCTCCCCTTCACCTGTATCTCTTTATCTCTCGGGGTGACAGGAGGGCATGGGATCACCTGCTGCTTGTGCCACCACCACCTGCTGCCCCTGGCTCACGGATGGGTGTCCCTGACTCTTTGTCCAGGCAGAGCCTGCCACCACCAGTCAATCTCCTTTTCAGCCTCCCTAATATTCCTGAGTCTTTCGACTTCATCCTGTCATTTTTCAACTTCTGCTGGCAGCTGCGCTGCCTGGCTGAGCAGAAGACGTACCTGCTGACACCTTACACGGTGCCCTGCTACAAGAGAGAGGCAGAGCCGTTCCCTGCAGCTTGCAGGCTGTGTCAGGGCTGCGCCTGTGGGCACCCTGCCTGGGTTCCCACCTCCAGTCTGGAAAGCACCTTCCTCCTCTGTCGGGGGGAGACCATTGTCCTCTGACACCTCTCCCTCAGGTGTTTGGGTTTTTTTGTTGTTGGTTTGGTTTGGTTTTGTTGTTTGTGGGTTTTTTTGCCTCAGCGCGCACTGCTGGCTGTGTTCTGCAGAGCAGCTCTCTGCCCGAAACTGAGCATCCCCCTGGGCTGGGCAGTGTCACACACAGGAGCTGCTCACCCTGACCAGTGAGCTCACCTTGGGAACCGGCTTGCTCACCCTGTGCTGTGTGGGTCGCAGCCCTCCCGGAGCCTTCTTGCAGCCCGATTAACAGTGGGTGCCGCTGGCTCCTCCTCCCGCCGCCGGCCCCTCCCGCGCATTCCTCAGCATCCCGCCCGCCAGCTGACCGACCCCCAGCACAGGCTAGGGGCTTTTCTTGGCTTCAGAAAGCCCCCCAACAGAGCTCTTCGTCGGCCCTTCTGCTGTAGCTACCTTCTCCAGAGCAGACTTACAAAAGGGATAGGACACCAGATTTAATATACCTGTGGTTTTTTGTCACGTGGATGCATGCAGTTGAGGTGCTTCAGCAGCTCACCTGTGATTTTCAACAGTAGAAACATAAAATAAATAGGAATGCAAGTACGTAAAGATTGGGAGTAGTGTTTTTTATCCTGTCCACACAGCTGAGAGCAAGTGCCTCACATTTGGGTCATTCTTGCAGATTGGTGTCTTAAGGTGAGAACTCCTGTCCCTCGTGGGTGAGGGCTTTGGAGGTCTCTGTGACTGGCCGTTCTTTCTTCCCCAAAATCATGCAAAACTGATGCTTTTGTCTTCTTGCAAGTTTTAAATATGTTAGGAAATCACTGTATGCTACTAGAGGAGAACACAAGTGCATTTGTGTGTGTGCCCAACAGAAGGGCACCTGGTCCCCTTTACTCCTCCCCTGGTGTTATGCCCGGGACCTGGGGTTGTGGCTTCCCAAGGAAGAACCCGGGTGGGGTGTCCAGTCCTCTGACCCCGTAACGTGGATTTCCTTCCTTGTGGTGTGCTCCTCTTCGCTGGGGAAAATGGGCCTAGGATGAGCTGGTGGCTCCTGGGATGGGGTAGGGTGTTGTTTGGGCAAGGTGACAGTGACAGCTGTAGAGTTGGGACTCACAAGACCCCTGCTCAGCCAAGGAGACCATAATTGCCCTTCAAGGAAGGAGATCTTCATTGCTTAAGGAGAGCCTGGAAATCTTTCTGGTTTCTCAAGTATTTTAGGAGTGTTGACCAATGAAGACCTCAATATTTTAGCTGGATGCACTTTTCTGCCTTTCTCCTAAGGGCTGGCAGATTACCTCTAAGAAAGCAGAATTGCTGTTTCATACGTGTGAGATGCAGGCTGTGCAATGAGGTTAGTTACCAGATGTCTGTTTTCATTCTTATTGCCCAGAAACGTTTTCAGTAGAGTTTTAAAAAGTTAGTATTTTCAGAAAGTCCTAAAAGTCCAGCATGACATGTTTTTCAGATGGGTTTCAAGTATCCTTTGCTGCCCTGGGAGAGATCATGTTGGGTGTGTTTCTGAATGCTTTTTAGTAAATAAACTCGCTAGTCACGTTTGGAAAGTCACTCGTGTTCTGATTTTTAGCTGTTATTCCACCCATGTGATGAAAAAGAAGAAGCCTTCTCAGGCTTGCCCTCGTCTGTGGACAGGAGTAACAACGTGGAGATGCTGTGGGGAGGTGCTGAGCTCCCAGAGGAGCCGCTTCTGACAGGCAAACACCAGTCTCCCTGCAGAAGGTGGTGGGGAAGCATGGTGTGACTTGGGCAAGGCCTGAAGGATCCATCTGCCACTGGGCAGAGACAGATAGGGCACGAAGGAGGCGAGAGGTTTGTTCCTGGTTTTTATAACACAGTGATATGTCTCCCTTTCTTTCCCATTTAGTGTCTTTGCTGTTTTAAGGCATTACAAGTCGCAGTTTTTGCCTCGACCCGTCTCTACAGCTCACAGTCCTTCAGCAGCAAAACTGGTTTCCTCAGCTCGTGCGGGCTGATGAGGGGGGTTAGTGCCAGACCACGGGCTCAGGGCTGGAGGCTGCCTTGCAGGGGCCTTTTCTTCTGACATTGGTGCAGGAGCCACAAAACTTGAGCGCAGAGCGACTGTCTGCTGAGCAAGGCCCCGAGAGCCTGGAGCAGGTGTCTGTGTTTGTGTATGTGGCTGTGCCTGCTGTGAAAACCCAGTGAGAACAGCATGGTGTGCCCAGTTTGACTGAGAATAAAACAGAAGTGGGTTTAGAAACAGTAAAAATAAAACAAGCATTTTTTCCTGGTGTTGAGCAGATGAGTGTCGTGACAGAGGGGTGAGTAAAGGCACTTAGCCCTGTGTGGGCAAGCACACAGCACCCATCCTGCCTGCCCACCCTGCCAGCTGCTGCTCACCTTCGGCGTGGATTTGAACTGCTGCTGTTTGCCAGCTAGAAAAGTGAGAGTTAGGAAATAAACATTTGGATTTTCACTGTAGATATATTTTTAAGCAGTGCAGTAAAACTGTTCCTTCTGTGTCATGCCTGTGGGCTGGTTCTTACCCTGTAAAACTGTCTGCAGCTGTCAATAGTTAATGATTTTTTGTACTTAGTGGTAAACTGAAAAATTTTAAGTCCCAAGACTCATGAATACGTTTGTTTAGTTTGTTTGAAACTGAGGGAATTACAGGCTAGGGTGATATGGCATATAAGGAATACAATTTACAATCTACAGGTTATATTAATGTGAAAACTTAGTTAAAAACTACTAGCATGTGTTGTCTTGGGATTAATTATAACTTTATTTAAAGCAAACTTCATGTAGAAAGAGGATTATGAAAGCCTCAAAAAATAAGCTTTTTTTTTTTTTTGGTGGAAGTTGCCACAAATACTGGAATTTCACATCACACACAGAGTATAGCTCATGTTCTAAGGGTTGGGAAGAGTTTTGGTTGTGGGTATGAAGCTTCTAAGTTGGGAAAATATTAAAGTAAATGATAATCATCATGCTGTAAATGTCCCCATTTGGTGGGCTTTGAGTATAGTCCATTGCAGTGTGGGAAGCTGACTTCACACGATCCCAGAGTCCCAACATGGTGGGTGTTGGAAGGGCCCTCTGGAGATGTTGTGCAACTCGCCTGCTAAGGCAGGGTCACCCAGAGCACTGCCCAGGATCCTGTCCAGGCAAGTTTGGAATCTCTTTGGAGAAGGAAGCTCCACAACCAGTCAGTTGACACTGAATTGAGCTTTTATAGACATTGCTACTGCTTCATGCAAGGACCAAGATATTGCTGGCAATTTTTCTGGATTATTGCAAAGTGCCACCATGCAGCCTTGGGAAATTGAAATGTCTTTACAAAAAAAAAAAAAGAAAAAAAAAAGATTGAATTAATGGATTTTAAAATATTATGTCAGATCTTTTCTTTTCTAACTTGACTAAAGCAAATTTAAAATAAGACGGATGCATCCATCAGTTTGTATTGTCCATAACTGTGCTGTGCCTGCTGCGTAACTGAAATGTAGTGAAAGTTTTAGTAGGCTGCCAGTACCCTCTTGTGGGCAGTGTCACAGCAGAGACTTTTTGTCTTTTAAAGGTGCAAATCTCAGGCATTTACAGGCCCAGGTGGTGTCCCCAGTCTGATCACCTGTGGAACTGAGTGTGTGTTCTTACAGAATGTAGCTGCTGGAATGAAATACTCGATTGCTTTGGAAAAAGCTGCTGTGATTCCCTGAAGCATTTTAGAAGAGTGTATCATCACACTGATAAAGTCACAGAAGTACTTGGTTACAAGTAGGAGATGATCTGTAAAAATAAAGGTGCTCTTGACTGAACAGCTGTGCAGTTTATAGGTATTCATGGAAATAAAGTTTCTTGCAGCAACAGGCTTTCCCATTATTCTGTATCCTTCTTACCCTACATCTGCCATTTCTCTCCCATCCTGCTGCTGGGAGCTGAGGGATTTTCCAGTTTTGCAGGCACTTTGGGAGAATGCCAGCATGTGCCAGTATCAAGAAACTGGTATTTGAAAAGAGGATTGTAGTGTGAGGTGTTGTTTATAAGGACTAAAATCAACCACTAAAAATAAAATTAAAAATCCAAATTTAAAAAAAAAAATAAATGTCTAAGGAGACAGCAGCTTTAGATTTGCTTTCAGGGTAAGTTGGCTGTGATAACACTCAAGTTAATTTTAGTTTTAATTCAAATTTGGCCATTTTTTTAACTGACCCTTTCTGCTAGAAGGTACAAAGATATCAGATTGAGTTTTGCTAAATAGCTGCTTGTACCTTCAGGATGTTTCTTCTGGCCCCAAGTACTCAGCATCTTCAGCCTTGATTCCCCACCACTAGGCAGGAATGTCCAGAATTGTTTCCTCTCCCTTACAAGGGAGTTGTCTCTGTGACTGTGGATGTGTAGTATATACTATTTATTCTTACAGAACCAGAAATGTGTCCCTTTTAAGGTCAGAAGTTGCCATTTGTACTGCACTTACAATTGTTAAAGAAAAAAATACTAACTGTGCTTCCTCCTTTTGCAGGTCACAAAATCAGCATGTGTCTCTAATAGCTAAAAAGGTAAGTGCACCACATTTGCATATATGTTGCAACATTCTTTGTTTTCCTGTTGACTCATTCGGATCGTAACTGGAGAGGAGAATTCATCTTAATGTATTTAAAAAGTCATTTAAAACTTTACTTATTATCTTGTATGTAACTATTATTTATGTTTGTCTGTGAAGTCCCTTCAAAGATACTGGGTCAGTACAGTTTGAAAATAGAGAAAATATTGTTAAGAAATATCTAACTGTATCAAATTGATGTGCATGGTACAGAAAATACATTGCTGACAGGCATGGGTATTTGAAGAGCCCTTGAAAAAGAATGTACGTTAAAAATTAGATGTTCAGTCCTCAAAGTAAGCCAGTAAGAAGGATACGGACAAAGGGCACAGAACTTCGTAATAAGTCTATGTTCCAAAATAGCTCACTGCAGAATAAATCTGCAAATACTGCGAGTTATTTTTAATATGGAGCTGGGCTCTAGGCTTCCTTGAGGGAGGGAGCAGTAGCCGCAAAATCAGTCACTTATATAATATAACAGTAGATGGTGCTGTTGGAGTGGATGTGGTCACCTGAGGAGCTGAACTGCAAGCTGAGGCAGACGGTCTTAAAGCTCTCAGGGTTCCTGGGGTGCAGCCAGAAGCTTTGTGTTTCGAGATTTGCTGTGCAGAGCAAATGCTCGGGCTGTAATTAGCCAATGCAGAGCTACCCTTGCTGCTAATTTGTATTCGTTCTTGCTGCAATACAGACAACTCGCTGGTGGCCTGTAATGCCCTCTTCCTGCTTGAAAGAGACATTGTTTGCATGCATGAGAAAATAATCACTAAATGTGGTTACAAATTGTGGTGTCCAACTAATCTTCAAAGGGTGACCAAATCTGTAAGGAAATGAGATGTTTCTGGTGAATAGAGATTTTCATGTAATATAGTAAAAAAAAGTAGTGAGTTGCTTCTGTGTTTGGTGATCAAACTTCTTTTCTGTCCTCTTTCTCCTTTCCTCAGCAGCTTTTCAACTTTAGTGAATTGAGGCAGGTCTGGTGGATACCTAAAGATAACAGATTATTCCTGTGAGTTCTGTGAAGAGTGCTGGGTGAAGGAGACATTGGCTAAGTGCTGTGTCTAGCAGAAGGGCTGCACCGTGGCCTCAAGCCTCCTGGCGCTTGGGAGCCTAAACAGGGAGGGATTCTAGATGCCAGAGCTGCAGGGTCTTCAGGTGGAACTCACAAATACTTAGCCAGAAAACCCCATCTAGCACAAGCCATAAATCCACAGAAACCTAGACTGGCACTGTTCAGGTGATCTAGGTGGTAGAGGGGAGAATTGAGAAGCTACTGAACTTTTCCCTCAGTCTTGATGTGTAGTTCCTGGTCTTGTTTGGTTTCATTTACCCCTGGGATTTTGATGGAGGACACCTCAGTTGTTCAGCGTCTCTGCGTTCCTAATTCAGTGATGCTGGTGAGATGGAAGGGTATTTGAGATGTGTAGGTACACAACTGAATTCCCCTGGGAAGTGCTTTTTCTCTGGAGAGAGGGTAGTCCAGTTTCAGCATGATGCTTCAGTGGGAGTTGAATCTTTGAAATACAAGCTGCTGTGGGATTTACTGCTTCCAATGTACACATCAGAACTGAACATTGCATTTTTGTTTTGGTGTATGGCAAATTACCTCCTTGCACTTAAGTTTTAACCTGCTTTGTTCTAATCATGTAGACTTTGCAGTATATTTATGGATATTTTATATTTAATCTCATATATAGTACAGATTTTTTATTTCCTAAAACTCTTGTTAATGTGCATTAATGTGTGTTAAGTGAATGCAGTGGGTCACTAAGTTTCTCTCCTGAGTGCACCGTGTCAGTACCGTAGTCAGTAGTCAGGTTTTACAGGCTTTTTTCTCTATTGAAAGCTGTCATCCTTCAAACTAAAATTATCTCAGATCTGCTTGCTGATTCCTGTACCCCAGAGTCACTGCCTTTGGGGGGCAGTGGTCAGTCGTGTAGGAGCTGCTTTGCAGAGGAGGGATACAGGGGTGTCCTGGAGGAGGCTTTTTTTTCTGTCTTTACACCAGCTCCTGTGATGACAGGTTAGGGCAGGTAATTATTGAAGGCAAAATCACTTTGGAACTTTCAATACCTAATGCAGCAACTCTTCCCTGAAAGGGAAGGAAAGATAAAAGTTGTTACGTACATCTTCCTCATCTGGGGTGAGAGCAAGGCAGTGAAAGTTTCAACAGCTGCAATAATTATGGTAAAGAGCTCAGTTGTTTCACAGGCTGCTGCTTTGCTTCATAAAATGCATGCAGTTTGCTGAAAGGAGCAAAATGAAGGAGTGTTTTTTCCCCTTTTTCTCTCTGTGTATCAATGGTGCTTTTCCTTCAAGGCTGTGTAGATTCAGATACCACACCCTCCTTGTCCTTTCCCTGTCAAGCACAGCTTAATGTGGATTGAAATGGCAAACTTGGCCTGAAACTGTTAATTAATGAGACATAGAATCCTAGAATGTTAGGGGTTGGAAGGGACTCCTAGAGATCATGGAGTCCGACCCCCCTGCCAGAGCAGCATCACCTATGGCATGTTGCACAGGAATGCATCCAGACGGGTTTTGAAAGTCTCTAGAGAAGGAGACTCCACAACCTCTCCAGTGCTCCGTCACCCTCACAGTGAAGAAGTTCCTCCTCATGTTGAGATAGAACCTTTTATGCTCAAGTTTATACCCATTGTTCCTTGTCCTACTGCTGGGCACTACAGAAAAGGGACTGGCCCCTTCCATTTGACACCCACCCTGCAGATATTTATAGACATTAATAAGGTCACCTCTCAGTCTTCCCCTCTCAAGGCTGAACAGCCCCAGTTCCCTCAGTCTTTTTTCATAGAGGAGATGCTCAATTCCCTCAGTCATCCTCACAGCTCTCTGTTGGACTCTTTCCAGTAGATCCCTGTCTCTCTTAAACTGGGGAGCCCAAAACTGGACACAGTATTCCAGGTGTGGTCTCAGGAGGGCAGAGTAGAGGGGGAGAAGAACATCCCTACAACTGCAGGACATAGTTTTCTTAATGCACCCCAGGATGCCATTGGCCTCTCTGCCCACAAGGGCACATTGCTGTCCCATGGAAAACTTGCTATCCACTTGGACTCCAAGGTCTTTCTCCGTGGTGCTGCTTTCCAGCAGAGCAACCCCTAACCTGGTCTGATGCCTGGTGTTATTCCTCCCCAGATGCAGGACTCTACACTTGTACTTATTGAACTTCATGAGGTTCACCTTCACGCAGCTCTCTAGCCTGTCCAGATTTCATTGGATAGCAGCACAGCCTTCTGGTGAAGGACAGTCCCAAAGGTTTTCTCATCAGCTACCACAACTAATGAGTACTGGAATCATGGGGTAAGGTTACCACTGAAATGAGATTTTCCCCAAGGACCTAAGTACACAAATTTCATTCATTTTATAATGGATATGTCATTTTAAACTATGAAAATACTATAGAAAAAGAAAGAAACAACAACCTTTGAAGATATTAGAAGAATGATTGTACATGTTTACAGAAACACATAAAACTAGTCAGGTAACTTCATTAGGTTATCACTCTGTGACTGGTTTAATACATAACTTTGCTCTTCACTCAGGAATAAAAATCTGTTGGGTTTTGGGGTTTTTTTTTACTTAACCATTAATTAATGAGGTTGCAACAGTATGAATGATTTACAGTGACATGCTCTGACAGTTTATACAAGGTGAGTAATGCCGTGTCAGGAGCTTCAGTATTTATATTGAGATGAATGGCACATAATGTGATGCACATGCTAACAATGAACATAAATATTTTGTAACCCCAGCAGCCTACTGGCATGATTAATTTGGCCTTAACTTCGTATCTCTCTGCAGTCTTGCCTATCAGCTATTTATTTAAAGGTGTATTTCCAGAGAACCCTTATTAAGCATACTTACACATCCTCACTGCAATAGCAGCTTTTGGCAAATACTCTTCCCTCTCCTCGGCACAGTGAGCTTCACTCACATTGCTTAAGAAGATCCTGGAGTCCATAAAGGCCAGCTGGACTCACAGCAGCCTGGTAAGAGCCCAGGAACTGGACTGGTCCTGCCACATTGTCAGTGACCCTCTGCATCCCCCTGCCTCCTCCTGCACACAGAGACATGCTCTCTTCCCACTCATATCCACTCCCTCAGGGCAGAAGAGGAGGACGAGACTGGTGCTACACCTCCACTCTCAGCAACTCTGCGAAGACTACTCTGAGTTACAAGGGAGGGGAAAAGGGCTTCCTCCTGGTTGCCCACTCCCCTGTTCTCCTCTGTTTGGGGAGCAGGGGATAGCACACCATCCCCACCCAGTTCCCATGAGAGTTTTGCCCTCGCTCAGCAGAGCTAGAGAGGATACCACGTGCAGCTTCCAGCAACTCCAGATAGTCAGGACCTACAGAATGCGTTTGAGAATGTGTTGAGCAGCTCTCGCACTTGTTCTTCCCTTACATTGTTCACAGTGCAGGTTATTTTTTGTTAGCTGTTAATGTTGCAATGACCATGCTGTGACTGATCTGTCTAGTGTTTAAGTCATAGAGAGAGAGGGAAAGATTTTCTATATTATCCCTTATTTCTACCCAAAGAGCCTTTGATTGCTCACCAATTAGTACTTGTGATAATTTGCTCCATTTTTAGTATTAACTCCATCTGTTGAACCAAAGGCCATGCTCCCCAGGTATTGCTCTAAGCAAAATAAAAGTACATCTTAGTTTTGGAATGTTTATAAGTGTTAGCTCTTTTTAGTAAATATTTGGAATTGTGAGTTATTTAAGTTCCTAAGACAAACAACTGAACAACTGATCATTTTCACTGGTAACAGAGAAAGCACAGACATAGCTCCTGCCCTTCACTCCCCAGCCATCCTCAAGAAACCTGGATACCAGGAGAGATTTCACTAAGTCTTACTAACCAGAATGTCACTCTGCCTGTAAGAAGAGGAAGAAATGCAAGCTCATTCATTCCTGTCCCTGCCTTTCACCTCTAAGTGTGGTCTCACTGTCTCTGCCTGCACACAGTATTTCATAGCATTCTTAGGCAGCCTAAGGAGCCCTAAACCAAGCTTGGGGTGCCGCCTATTATCAAAAATACACACTGTATACTGTAAGTATTGTTTTATTTCAAATCAAAATTTCATCAATACAAAATACCCAAGATATTTTCCTTGTTTAAACATAACCGTAGCGGTGAAACTGCAACTAGGTATCTACTTGAGTAGGGTAGCAATGAGCTAGCAGAGGATAAACCTATATTGCCAGAGGCCTTTTCTCATTTTGAATAGCCTCTTTACAATCCAGTCACAACTATATGAGTAGCATATTTCTGTATTTATCCACCACTAATCCATAATTCTTTATGAAGTGAACTTTCTCTCATTAAATTTTGTCATCCTTGTTGTCATATGAATAAAATAAAGACTCGTTCTATGCATGTGCATAAATAAAATCAATGTTCATTTACTCACATCACGTACTGATTTAATGTTTGTCAGCTAACAGAAAAGTTGTCAAGCTGCCATTCCAGCGAACGCGTGGTGTATCCTACTCTTTCAAACATTATTTACAAGGCAAGGTATTTGCATGAATGCAAATCATGAGCTGTTTGGCCGATATTAATATAACACAGATGTATTAAACTCTCCCCCTTCTCTCCTGCCACTGACATTTTTCAGTGTAAGATTTCCTACCGACACAGCTAACAGCCATTAGTTACACACAGTGCCGCGTTACGCTGGAAGATGAAGGAGCTTGATCTGTTTTGTCCATCACAAGGAAAATCAGAAGGTTGCAGGGCCATGATGCACCTCTACAAGAAGAAAATGCCCCCCAAGTCCCTTTCATCCTCTGATACATTCATGATGGTCCCATTCTTAGTGACTGGGCTCACAGCTTTACCACTTCGTATGGTCTGAATTGATCCTGCAAAGAATTCTTGGAATACTATTAGGATGATGTATGGCCTAATTTTGGTTGCTATAGCATTTAGAGTCAGACTTATGACTGGGGAAACAATCTCCCACACACTTGAAATGCAGGGAAAGGTTTCGGTACTGCAGGATAACGCTGTCTGGCTGAGAAGTCATATTTTAAAGTTTACAGCTCCTGCTTCTGGCTTGGTGTTGCTACGGCAGTGAGGAGAGACAGCCTGGCAGGGTTTCACAGACACTGTGGAGCTCTGAACGTGGCCCCTCCAGAACACTGGTTTAGCTGCTTTATGGGAGAAATCTATCAGCAGTTTATTACCATAAGAACCAAGCTGTCATTCAAATTTTTCTATGGTTTTAAAAACAGCACATTTTTGTCAAGATAGAAATGACTACAAGGAATTGAGTGCATTTCAACATAAGCAGTGAGATGTAATGCACAAATGCTGTGTAGGCCTTTACAGCTGGCAACGGACATCATTGCTATCAACCTTTTCTGTTGCCTCCCATCGAGTTTCATGTGTGTAACCTTGGTGGCAGCACCTCATCTCACACACACTGGGCTTGGGATCATATAAATAAATCAATCAAGCTAAAGCCAAAACCCAAAGCAGACAGGAGAACCCCCTTTCCTCTCTTCATTCACATTTCATACACAGAGTGCAGTGAAAATGCAGATATAAGTGTCATTTAGTTCAGCATCACCTCCTTTCAGGTACCTTTTTCAGATGAGAAACAGAATCTGTTTTTAAGAACATACCTATTTATGACAGATAGAAAAGTATCACGTAGAAAATAGAAATATCCTACTCAATGCAGTACCAGGGCTGCTAACAAACTTTTCCTACCACAGAGACTATATCTTGCCACAATACCTTAAAAAGGTGAAATTCTAAGTTGATACACACAATACAACCTGCTCCCTGGGAGAATTATGCACTTGTTTAGTTGACACTAGAACTTTTGATCCTGTCAACCATAGCACATATATGACCTCAAAATGTCACCTTTTTCAATGCTTTAACTTTCTTACCCTGTTTCCTCCCTCCTGAATGCCAGCCAGCTCCCTGCTGCAAGCAAGCCAAGGCTTCCATGAGTGTTTCACAGGCAGCTGGTGCAGCTGCACACTGCTCCTGGCTCCAGCAGTGCTGGCAACGCAGCATCCCAGGTGACAAACACTGCATTTGAAATTCCTCAGTTCTGATGCAAACCCACATTTTAGGTGGCTTGGTTGTTGTGATTTTGGTGGGGTTTTTTTTGTGAGTTTTTGTTGGTTTGTTTGTTTTTCCAGGGATTGAGGGGTCATAATTTGTTAGGTGTTTTTTGTTGTGTTTTTTTAAATAAATAAAAAATTAAATAAATAATTTCTTTGCGAGTTTCAGTAAGAAAAGCTCCACAGCAATCCACAACACATTATCCAGAAGAGTCTGTACTGACACTGTATTGCTAAAAGACTTAAGCCTTAAAGAGCTTTTTATTATTTTTTTTGTTTGTTTCTTTCGTGTTTTGCTTCAGAAGTTTTCCCAGTGGCTCTAATCTGCAGTAGAATATTAAGCTGCAAAACATTTCCTGTAGATTTGTTGGTCACAGTTACTGATAAGATTTGATTCCTACTGTTCTTGAAAGGCAAGCGACAGGCTTTGCCAGGGTGTATGTGACCTTTCCAAAGCTGTGGCCTGGTAGGAATTTTGTTCATTGCTCTAACTTGTCAATGAACAAGAGCTGTAGAGCCAGCAGGAGAACAAGTTCTGATGCCTGTAGTTAAATAACAGCACCTCAGGAGAGCCTATTTATGAAATATCTGAAGGGCTGAAAGGTCACTCTCAACGAATCTCCCCTTCCTCAGGAGTGAGAACCACCATTTCTCAGCCACTCCTCTGGCTGGGGCAGCCTGGATCTAAAGGGTCCAGGGCTTTGCAACAGAAAGTCTTTTTATAGATAGGAACTTTTCCCATAATTTACTATACTCGAAGCAATGCTAAACTTCTGGCAGAAATTAATAAACCCCAGGGGCTTGAACCTCTTTAAACCAGCAGGAAATAAGGCAGAGCCCGCTTTTCACACAGCTTCCGGGTGGTCTCTCACAGTCCTTTTGAGGGCAAAGTGTCCCCAAACACCAACCACAGCCATCAAAGCTTTTGTTCCCTCAAACATCCTACAACTAGAGTTTGCAAAACTTCCAAAAACTTGCCACATTATGCTAGGAATCAAAGCATTCTTCCCTAAGGTTTAACCAAGACAGTTCTGTACAATTACAAAGCTCTCTCCACACCACACAGCACCAGCCTGAACTTTCAACAGCCCCGAGCTCCTCCCTGACTCCCTTTGTAGCACACTTTACTGCTAACTCCTGAAAATCCTTAGCAGCTCCTGGATGGATCCATGGGTGGTACGTGCATTAAATAACACTTCGTAGAGCAAAACCTGACTTTCAGAAAAATGTAAGAGAGTAGAAGTCCCCAGCTGGGGTCATCTATTGTGCCCTGAGCCCACACAGCAGGCAGGCAAGCACAGGCATAAAAAACCTGTTGCGTGTTCAAGCCTTCTGCGATACCATGCTGAACATCCTAACAGTCATCCACACACACAGCAGCCCTTGTCCTTGAGCAGAGTTTTCTCTTACCTTCCCTTCACACTGGTGCAACAGCCCTCTGTCCACATGCCCAAGGCCCGCAGCTGAGTCCTCCTCCCTCTGTCGCTCGCTTTGTGTTTTCTCCCTTTTTTCATGCTGTTTCCCTGCTGCTTTGAGGTGCCTCTGTACCTCTCTGAATGACCAATGAAAATCAAATTCATACCACGTCTCTGTTTACACACAATCTAGTCTTTGGATACTTCAGCGTACCTTAAGAAAAGGCACATTTAGTCCACGTGAAGGGAACTGGTATGGATATCAGTCTCAGGAAGTCTGGTGTGATTCTTCCTAAACCATATCCATCCTTCAGCATAATGGGCACATCCAAAAGCTAAGCAGTATTTTATCTCTACCATGAGCTGTTTCATTGCCAGATTAAAGAGCAAGTGTCTCAAAAATAAGTCTTTCACTACAAGCAATATGAGCTTGAAGTAACTCAAATCACATGTTTAATTTTTAGATTTTTTTTAATTTCCTCAAATCTGCCATCTCTTTGACACCTTCCCTCCCCTGTTTAAAAGCTTTTCTAATCCAGAACAGCATAAGAAACACAGTGCTGGAAGGTGCATACACTGAAGTCTAGCTGGATAATTTGGCAATAGTCTCACAATAAGTGTTTTTTGTATTTCCAAGCACAGCAGTACACTTTCCTGATGTTCCAGTTAGTATATAAAAAAATAAAGTAAAGCTTAAACTGTACAACTTCTATAAAACCCTAAGAGCAGGCAATGCGCTCCTTGGCACGATCACACATTTCAAAAATGGGATTTTTATCACAGTATTTCATTTCCAGTCAATCGAGGTCTGCATTCATAGATCATTTTTCACATATATTACCCAGCAACCGCTCTTTCTATCTCTACTTTGGTAAATATTTTTGTCTTGTGCAAAGGATATAAGGGCAACACAACCAAGATGAATTCTTGCATTAGTCTTGCAGCTGAGATGACAGTGACATACAGCAAGGTATTAGAGCACTATAGAATCAGAAATGTACAGTAAGCCTGAGTAAAGGATGTAGCCTCGAGTTTTATAGCCTCAGTCCCAGGAAAACAAAGATAAAAGGTACACTTCCACTGTAACATACGGCCAAGTTTAGTCATTCAGAATAATACACGACATCAATGAAATTTAACCTATTGATTCATCATCTTCCTGGAGGCAGCCCAGGTACCCTTGATGACAGCTTGGCCTATTTCACACAGCGCAATACAGACCAGCATGGAGGAGGGACAGCGTAGGAGATAGTGCCTATGTGCCTAGCTAAGAAAAACAAAATATAACTTAGAGTTATTAAACTGGTTTACTGCTTCGAAATGTACATCAGTATTATACAGTCACCCAAGTGACGTAGTGGAGAAGTTTGGCTACTGAAAGTGTTGTGCTTGCTTTGCTGCTGATAGACTGCTGTGTTTTTCTAATGGGCAGCAGAATATTGCTCCCAGCAAGTTCCTCGTTACTGGGCACAGGTTGGTCTCAGTTTGATGGCCAAACCAGAAAAGCTTGAGAACAGTGCAAAACCAGTCTCTTATGAGCAAAGAATATTCTGGTTTTCTATATTGATGGTAAATCCTTATTTTTCTTTATGGGCATTAACCCAGACTCTGCAAAACCAGGTAAATTTAGAAGACAGAACAGGTAAACCATTCTTTCTTCACTCCAGCAGTGTTGCACGTAGATATTTTATGCCTGCAACCTTATCAACATTCAAAGCCACAACAGTTTAGCTAAGAATACTAGGATTTTTAAACAGCTAATGAATTCTGTGCATGGCCAGAACTACTTTAATTCACATTTGCCTTATATTGAGTTCCCTCAGCTCAGCAAAGAAGGCAGCTTAATGTGCAATTAAGGCTCTCTACACAAGTTGTTTTTACCTGCTACATAAGCTGCTAGTATTATATCAAAAATGATAAATGAGAAGAACTAACACAATGGGGAGTCAGTCTAAGGTGATGGAGAGGCGGAAAGTTTGTGCCAAATACAGACAGAAACCAAGCCTCAGAGTCACCGTCAGGAGTGTGAAAATGCCACACAGCACATTTAACATCCTATTAGTCAATTTGCTAAAAAGATACAGAAGGAGTACTTCAAGACATAAAGCTTTAGCAGAGTGAGTATTAAAATCCCTTCACAAGAGACCTGTATTATTTTGTTCTTATTTGTAAATTTATATAAGGTGTCATAACCATATATATTAATAACAAAGAAACAGTCTTGCAATGGTAAGTAATCCATACAAATTCTATTACAGTAATAAACTCTCTCAGAATTTTATCCTCAGGGCTCCAGATAACCTCATCCAGTGAGGAATTCAATAACTCCATCAGTCAAGAACTAGAAAGGGGGGTGGTAACTGGGTTTGGAAGTAATGCTAATGAAACTCTACAGATGCAGCTTCTCAAATGGAATTAATTTGACAAGAATGGAATGCAGAGAATAATTTCAGGCTCATTTTTTTGACATCTTTCAGAGTTAAAATACTTTCAAATTGATATGCTTGAAACCCTAGAGACTGCCTTGATTTTCAAATGTAGTATCTTTGTGAGTAGAATTCAGGAAGACAAAAAAATTATTGGCACATGGCAGTATTATTTAATCTTACTTGGTCTGCAGGCTCAAAACACTTAATCTAATTCCTATGGAATTAACCATACTTAGTATTACTATGAGTGAATTTTAATAACCTGAAATTAAAGCCAGGACATTTGGAGGAGAAAGACATGAAAACTGAGCTGCTCATTTTTCTCTCTCAAAGACTTGTAAGTTATTCTGAGTTTTTAACACAGCGAAGGAGCTCCAGGTGTGACAGTTTGGTGGGTACTCTACAAAATAGGATAAAGTAAAAATGAAGATGTTTCTTTCTTGCAAATAACTTGAAATTAAAACATTAATAAATAAATAAGCAAATAAATGAAACAAACATCCAGGCATCAAGAGACGGCACTGCTTTGTGAAAGCTTAGGGGCTTAGTGCAAATTTTCTCACATTTTTGTCAGCAGAAATATTTCGAGGCATTTTAATCGTGACGGTGTAATGGCCTTGTGTGGAAGAGGTAACATGGAAAATTTTCAAATGGGTGGCACACACTAACATAGAGGGGAGACAGAATGGAGGGAAAGGCTGAACTAGGGCAAGGATCTCTTTGAAGAGAATGGGACATCCTGGAGGAGTGAGGGACTGGGTGAGTATCCAATGTTTGCTGGAAAAGAGGAAAGAAAGCAAAGGAAGAGGAGAATCCAGCACAGCACAAGGCTCAAAGAAACTGCCTAAAAAGTTGTCTTAGAACTGCACTTGATATAAAAATGCACTGCAAGACTGCATTCATGAAGTCAGAAGCTCCTGTAATGAAAATGGCGAGAACCCGTAAGAAGTTTTGCTGGACTAGTGAAGAAAGGCCAACCATGGAGGTATTACTGAGGAAGAGGCACTGAGACCGAGACAACAGAAAAAGAGACACCAGTTACAGATGATTTGAATGGAGTCTGGGCAGCAATCTTCAACACTGCTTTTATTTAGACACCTCAGGATGCCAGGTGAACATGTGATCAGCACCTTTCTTTTATAGAAAGCACAAAGAACTGGACAAGTACAAACTATGAATGCAAATCAAAATGTTCTGTTTCTAAGATCCATGTGAAAGGGTATTTCTTTCCCTACTTGCTTTACTTTTTGTTTTCTTCACCTGATAGATTACTGAAGAGCTGAACTGAATTTCTTCACTATTCAAGCTAATTTTTGATGCCAACTCACACAAAGCTACTTAGCAAAGTTTGGTTACTTCTAATTTTATGGAGAAACAACCAGAAGACGCTCCCGTTTAAAAAGCTTAGAATGCAATTATTTTCACATCTATGGATACTGATTAACTGGGATTAACAGGTCTTTGTAAATCAGGAATAAGAGGGATGCAACTGAGCTGGCTACTGTAATTTCTGCTGCTAAGGCTCTACCCGTATCTGGGGAAAACACACATCCAGGAAAATATTATAGTTCTGCCAATTTATACTAATAGAGAAGTGTCAGAATGTGGTTTATTGCTTTTCTTTAGAAAATGTATAGAATTTCTTGAAGTGAAATGAAGAAAACATTTGGCATAATTCTTTTTCAGTGATAGTAAAAATTGTAACTTTTTCCTATCACATGCTTTATAACAACAGGTTTGTCCAGCAATTGCCACACTGTGGAAGCTGCCCTGAGCCTTACTGGATCGGTTCCCAACAGGCACCTGGAGCGTGCACTCCAGGACACGGAGATACCCACATTGACTCTCACTGAAACCAAGAATTTCTGCAACACCCTATCAGACCTGGGAATTTAAGACATGACTTTCCTCACATCCTTTAATACATGACCCTGAAATTCATTTCCAATGAATCCGACATTTTCCCAAACGCAGTCTGTTCTGCAAGTGACAAAGACAGCACCTTAGCAAGAGGCAGTAAAAGACCCTGAAGGCTAGGGAGAGGGTTAGATCTGAGCCAGCAGGACCACATTATCTTTACCATCAGATTATTTCCCTAACATCAACAGAAAATAGTTTGGCAAAGGCAAGTCAGGCCTCAAGGAGTGATTTCTAAACTGCGAGAAGTTTTTCAAGGGTACATTGCCATGCTGAGATCCAGAAACAAAAAAAAACATTGTCTTTGTGCAACTTAGAGAACCTGTGTAACATCAGGCATATATCTTCACTATTAAGGGCCTGTGGGAAGCTCATCTCTTGCTTATCTATACAGAAAACACAGACTTCTAAACTGAGATGATCTGAACCTCACCACCACTTAATGCTGTCAAACACAACCACAATGAAAAGCACCATCCTATCTGGACTTCTTATTGATCAGTCTTCTACTGTCAATGGGATGCTTTTCTTCCTTGACCTCAACACAGGGAGCTATTTAGAAGCTTTTCAAAATCTACTCTTCTATTATTCAGAGACAGATTTGCATTTATTGAACAAGACTATTTTTTACAGATGCTTTTTCTGGATTTATTTTTTTTTCCCCTTCCATCTTGCTTTTCTGTTCCCCTCTCCCCCCCCTTCTCAGGGTGGATGTGAACCTCAGGCTGCCTGAGTAGCTTTTAAATGTAAAACAAAACACATCAGCTTGCCGTGTCTGCCTCAGCAGAAAGTCGGTACCACTCCAGGAGCAGTCAAGCACCCAAGCATGAAGGCTATAGCAAAAGCCTGTAAAAAGCATAGTAATAAAACCTGAAACAGGTGTGAGGAAAGGTTTTCTTGTAAACCTGCAGTTGAAACCGACTTTATCCAAGAAATTACAAAGCCTTTGATCAGCCTGAACTAAATGGGGGGATTATGAACCTAAGGCACGGCTAAGTGATATTTTGAACCATGCAGTGTACAAGTAACTTCTTCTAAATTTACTGAAATTCCAGTAATATAGTATTTCTGTAGCTTTTGCAATTCTAAATCTTTGATAGACTCAAAATTTTAGCTATGCCACATCTTAATATCTTTCTTGCTTCTATAAATGCAAATAGTGACGAAAATAACTATTTTCTAGCAGCACAGCTTTGAAAATCTTTTCCTAAAACATAAACTCATTTCACACGGGTCACTAAACACACACGGGATGACAAATACTTTTTAGCACTACCAATCTCAGGAAGAGTCTCACTGAAGAAATGCCTAAGTGCAGAACAATACTATTCACTCTATAAATGGCCTTTTTTTCCCCAGATAGACTAAACAATACTGTAGCTAGCCCAGCTGACTTTAACCTTCACCCTATGAAGGCAAAAATGCTTTCTTCCTTGTGAAATATCTACAGAAATAGACTAAAAACTCCATAGAATTCTAAAATAATGTGCATAATAATAAATAGTTCAGATAAGCGCTATATAATTTTATCCTTAAATAACTAATCTTGAGAACTGTTTCTAAATCTGTGAATCAGGTGGTCACTGACAATGCTACATGCTGAGAAGCGGAGCAGATGGGAAATTGCTTTTGTGCTTACCCACATATATATAACTCTTCCCACTGAAGGATACCTGTGTTCTCAGGTACCTCCCGAGGTACAAGGAATTAATTTAATTTCTATTTAATATTGGTTTGTGTCTTGAAAGGGAATGGCCAAACCAATTCTAATATAATTTATCCAACAATTCAGCCTTCTTAAAACACTGTCCATTCTCAGTCACGCAGTGCTCCTGGCGAAATGAAGGGAAAAAAATAAAAGGAACGCATGGAGCAAAAATTATTATGAAGAACTAGGATTTCTTGTTAGGTCTACACAAGATTTTGTAAAAGACTAGCACCTGGCAAGGTATTAATTTTCCATACGTCTAGCTAAAGGGCCAAATCCTATAATGCCTTGCAAGCATTCTCAGCATTCATTACAGCCAAAGCTGTACTGAAGTCAGTGCAACCAAGTCTCACCATGAAACAAAACATGTGCTTAAGAGTTTTGAGAATTAGGGGCTTCAGAGATCAAATAGAAAACTATTCAAAGGCAAAAATAATACAAGATGGGTACCTGATAACGGTAGGTAAGTTGGTGCACATGACTTTGTTAGGTTTTTAGAAACAGTAAGTCTTGATGTTACAGTTCAAGGTTGAATAACTAAGACAAAGAGACTAATTTGGGGGGGGCATGAGTGGGAGCTAAAACCAGGATTTTTACCTGGACTGCAAGAAGAGCTGAAAGCATTCAATTTTTCACCCAGAATTTAGAGGATAACTCAGCATCAAATCTCTGAAGATTTATTATATCATCTAAAAAATAACTTCCCAACACCTAGAATTACACTTGCTTCCAGAGGAAGAGCTCTCTCATTTATAGCACATAAAATAACAAACAGATGTAACGATTTGGATCTACATTCTTAGAAGATACACTCTGAAAATCCATCTTTACTCATCTGTAGGAAATGCCTGCCTTTCCTTTTTCACCATTTGTTCTGCGTCTGTTCTTTGTACAGAAAAATAAATTGCAGGTTGTAGTTTGATCACTGGCTTTTCCAACCTCTGGCATCATCTCTGCTCTACAGATAAGCACGGAGAACCTATCACACAAGTTGTGAGTGCAGGCAATCCATAACGGAGGCCAGGCCGAGCAAGGGACACGATTCATCAAGTCAGTTGTGTGGGTGGTAAGAATTATAGCTATGGTTGGCTGACTGTCACCTCTAATGAAAGTGTGTTACGGAGAGTGACTGATGGGCAAATACGATCATGGCAAGAAACATCACTCTTTTAAATAAACATCTTAAAAGATCAAAGAATGAACTGAAAAATCCTCACTTGCCCATTTCTTTTATTCCCTTTGCCACAAAATACCTTTTTACTTGAGAATATTAATATAAACATGCTCTTGAAGACTTCTGAAGCCCCAGATGGTTGTAGAGAGCACTGAAAGCCTCAGAAACACAAATCTCATTAAAATCACAACTAGTTCATTAATAAAGGCTGGCAGTGAGTCAGCAATGCTGGCAGCACTGCTAACACAATGAGGTGGACTCATCTCAAGACTATGTGTGTGAGCAAAAGGCACTAGCAGTACACTGAGTCTGGAGCATCAACATTCATGACTAAGAGAAACTGATACTGCTCTCAACTTTCTCTGCTTTAAATCTGTTTATTATTTGCAGCATTTGGCCAAAAATACCCTCAAAAATATTTCTAAAACATGGGTGTGTAAACTACAGAGTAGAAACATTTTAGACAAAGAAATTAAACTCAAGGAAACACCAATTCCTCATGCTTTCAGAATATGTAAAAATTTTGTGCTGAGAAAAACATTAAAATGTTCATGACTCCAAGAGGTATTTATACCCTGAGTGCTCAGGTGATTCATGAGCAGAAACGTCTGTTCAAAAGTAATTTCCAGAAATTATCAAGAACAGTAGCAATCATGGAAACAATGTTATATGAGAACAGCTACCATGGAAATACCTATCAGCCCAAAACAAAGCCACACCAAAAGAACAACTTCAGCATCATAAATCAGGGCTTACAAGCAGTCACAGGCTCCAAATTAGCTACAAATTAAAACTGTTTGTCCCAGAATTACACAGCTATCTTGCACACAAACATTCCTTGAACTCACGATTTTTTTAAAGCCGAACTTCTAGCTCAACAGGAAAATTTAACCTCTCTTATTTACGGTTCTCCCATTTCCCCAGACAATAATGTCACAAGTGGAAGAAGCAGGCAGCAACAGAGGTTGATGTCCCTTCCCACACAACAGCGTGTCGGGTACTCCCCGCTTCTGACACACTGGTGTCAGCCTGGCATTGCAAGGTCGTGTTGATTTGCAGCACCAGAGGACCGCAGGAGCCTCAGGCGACTGTCAGAAGCCTTAGCTTCCCACGAGAAGCTCACTGCATTATTTCCAAATTTACTACTACAGCAAACAGCTGCCAAAGTCTCCCTGCCTACAGCCCAAAAAGACAGAGAACAGTGAATTAAGTTTAGAAGAGATGCAAAGTTTCTGTCTTGCTAGGCGAGACGTTCTCAGCACATACGCACCTTTAGTTACTTGCTAGTGGCACTGGTGGCATCCTGCAGTGCCCAGTCATTCTGGAGGACATGAGAAAGATGACACATTTCCAAGAACAAGTCAATTGTAAACCTAAATAGCGGGTGACAGAATACTGATGTTATAGAGCAAGTTCTCTTTAAGAGTTATTTAGAAGTAAACAAAGGGTTTTTCTGAAGCTTTAGTTAGCAAAAAGATGTTAAACAGATGCAAAAGGAAAAGCCTGAGTTACATTTCTTAGAGACCAAGGGGCTATATAACGGACCAGCTACAGAACACACACCTGGAACCGCAACCAAACAGTTGTTAGTTCACACTTCCACCTTTGCTTACACATCTGTAAAATGGAACTGCAATTTCTTACAGTCTTAGCTGGTATGTGTTGAGAATTTTGATATTTAAGAGATACTATGTTGTACTGGTGTGAGTCATGGCAGTCACTGTGATTGAAAAACAGTTTGCCAAGTGAATGTGCTGCCAATGTGGAAGTAATGAAAGCCAAAACCACTACTGTCCTTGCACAGGTCATTTTAATGCTAATGTAAGAAGACGTGAGAAACTGTGCTTTACAGCACAGCCAGGAGCATGGCCTCACCTGGAGCCTTTGGAAAAAGCACCCCAGGCACTTGAGGGTAACCTCCAGGATTTGAGTTGGGGGTATAGGGGATCCATGATAACCCCCACTGAGAAAGAGATACTAGCAGCAGATGAAGGGGTAGAGCTGCTTCAGAAGTCAGTAGAGAAGCACAGCTCTGCTTGTCACCACAATGTTGACATAGTTGATCCCAACGCTGGTTTATTTTGTCCTTTACTTACTAGGTAGCATGCTTCCTTCTCTTGCTGTGTGATTCCATTACATCAAGCTTCCTATTATTTTTATATAATTAACTGCCAAACTTTTAAAAAGCGTTTTATTTTAACTCAATATTTTTGACTGTTTATGAATAACAAAACAAAATTTTACTTGAACAAGAATATAACTAATCTGGGAAGCTATCTTATATCTTCAGAAATGCACAAATAAAGAGAAAGCTTGCAAAAAGCCCTGCGTAACTTTAGATATGTCTCCCTTTTGCAATAACATTTTCTATTGTGAGATGGGCAGAAAATGAAAAAAGCACAAATAAACTTGAGTCCCATAGGCCAACCAAAGCCCATCCCATCTAATTCTATTCCAAACGTTCCCTATTTCCCAAATTCAGCAATGCTGTGCACGGTGGTAACAAAAACACATCTTTTGCACCTTGTTTCTGGGGTGCCTCTTTGACACAGCATATTCTTCCCACTTACGATGTATTAAAAGTCTCTTCTACTACTGCTGTACTTTTTTTTCCTCTTAAGCGACGTGTGACTAAAAGGCCATCGGTGATTGTTATCTGGTAGTTTTGCTTTCTCAGTTATAAAAGAAGTTTTCCAATGTAACTGAAATCTGTGCTCTCAGTAAGCCCAGCTTCACAAGTTATGAAAGCCAAACTCACCTGTCACTCATTTGTACTAAGGATTATCCACAGCTCCCTGGAAACAGCTCTTTCATCTTCCTGTGCCCTTTCCCCATTCACTCTAACAGTGTTTGCTTCTTCCCTTTTCCTACTACTTATTTGGAGAAATTCATTCATTTTTGACTCCATGTAATTTCAAAACCTTTTCATTTAATATGTTCTGCCCGCACCACATTTTGTCCCTCATTGGGAACAGCAGGGAGCTCTATAGATGCTTAACACACACAGGTCTAGAGGCTTTGCTGTTTTCTCCTCTTTCTAAGGCAAAACTACATAAAGCCTTCACATGCTTCACTGGTCCCAGCCTGGGTTGCTCGCTCCCACTACAGAAACAAGCCCTGGAAGCCCTTTGGCATTTTCACTGGCTACTCTGATCTCTTCTAAAGTACATTCCTTTTCAGGATACCTCCCCATGTCTCCTCTGCCTCTTCAAAGTGTTTTTCCCTCAGTTCCTTCTCCTGTCTGATCTGGGTCAGTACAGAGCAACACGCTGCGCTATGTGAAAACCCATTCCCATGGTGGGGCTAGAGTGTGGGCTGGAGACTTTTGTGCACAACGGAACAGCACGGGCAGGAGAGCACCCACAGAGGCCTGGGGGTTATTGACATCGAGGACTCACCTCAGTAAAGACACTAAGAAAAAAGGTGCAGAACTTGTTAATGGCACATGATACTTAGCACATTGCAAACAGCAATGGGACCAAATAAGCTGGTGTAAAAGTGCTTTAAAAGGGCATGAGCTTTTCTGAAAACTTTACGCAGCCTAAAGAGGTCTGTAAATCTAAGAAGGGAAAAAAAATAATTTTTCTCTCAATTTATTCCAAGGAGGCAAGTAAATTCTTCTAAATACAGCTGGATATGAGCACGTCTCTATCGAGCATCATAATTTGTGGGAGATATTCAGAGATTTATGAACAAAAGAATTGGAATTTTTTGCAGGCGGCAAGACTGCAAATTGATAGCTCTGGATACTTCTGCTTTCAGAAAGAAGCACATTTAAATAGAATAAGAGAGTAAAGGTCAAATCCAGCAAAGGAAAGTATCTGTAATGATACAATCAATTCAAAGGAGACCGCAGAAAACCTGTGCATAAAACCCAACAATTCCCGTTCAAATGACAATGTATGAAAAAGGTGGTGGCCTCCTAAACATGCTAGATTTAGCTTTAAAATTGTTGAATAAAAAATAGAGCCAAAAAGAGAAGAGGAGGCTGCTATGACGGAACATGCAGGAACAAAGTGGTCTTAGGGTACAGGTTTTAGCTTCTCACAAGGAGGAGGAAGTTGAATCTACATGAAGGCATGACACACTCACTTTAACAACTACAGCAGAGCCACAGTGAAAGGCAAGAAGCCAGGTGAGATAGATGGAAAACTTCCAAGGTCTAGTGATCATGGTAATATTAGCTTTAAAATTTTCCTGAGGCTACTATTTCAAAAAAAGCAATTCAAGTGTATTAGGGCTTTAAAAAAATAAAAATAAATCAGCACTTTAATTCAAATGACAAAAAACTGATGGTAATCAATTATTTTCTACAACAGTCAGGAATGAAGCAACAAAAAAAGCATTTAACTCATGGTTAGACTGAGAACTACAATCAACCCACAAACATCACCTGAGTGATTTTATATGAATGAAATCATGCAAACCTTACTTAGCAACAATTCGTGCTGAAATTTCTGGGACTTGAGTATTGTAGTTGTCTTAGTACACACCTAAAGCATCATAAGAACTGTGAAAATCGGTGGTGAATAAATGAACATATAAATAAATAAATATTTGTCTTAAAGGAGCAAAATGTTTTACAAGTATTTAGCCCTTGGATGGATGAGGCCAATGTCAGACAAAACAAGAATGTGTAGAAGAAAAGCAGAATTAAACATTAAATTGCAGACCCCTTATAGGCAGTACTATCTCTTTCTTCCTAAGGTGTCATGTAAAACAGAAGCCTCTTCCCACATTGATTCTCTGGACTTGGTTCTCAACACCACCACCGTCTTTTACAGTGCTCTGGTAGATTTAAGGACCTCAGCAGACAGCAGACTTATTAAGGACTCCTCAGTGTCATTTACCCAGCTACATTCTCGAATTTGAATCGTAATATTTAATACCTCATCCATACATAATATCTGTGAAAATAGATTAAAACAAATATAATAAAAGTGGAAAGCCTTCTTTCTATGGCAGCACTGATGATAATAGAAGCCTCACAAGTAATTGTAACATCGTTCTATGCAAGCCCGCTCACTGGGTTTTGTTCTGCTATCAAGGACAAACAAACAAGAGAAACCAGAAGGATTCCAGTTCCTAAGCAACGCTGTATTTCTGTACCCCACTCAGGCTCTGGCAGAGGTTTATCTTGCTCCAGGCTATGAAATAGGATATAAAAGGTCTGTGGCACTGTCTGGGAAGCACAGTCCAGCTTTCGATGGCACCTTCTTAAATCACACTCCTCTCAGGCTGCTATAACTTGCCTGTGTGACAAAAACCATTGCTCTCACTTTTTTCAAGCCTTTGTGTTTCTCATCTATCTACACAACAGAGCCATCAGGGCAGCGCTCAGACCTTTCTGCCGTTGTACAATGCCAGGCAAAAGGAAGCCCAGAATTCGGAGGGAGGGTCTCTGCTGCTAGTGTAATAAAAAACATAACAGCAACAAACAGCCTGGACACTAAATGATTTTCCTCCTGCCAGCAGCTACACTCGGTGTTTGTTGCTTTGAATACTCAACCTGCAGCAAACAGAATTTCTCCTGCAATCAGAGTCGGGCTCAATTGCAGCACTGCTGCAGACTGAGAGCATACCTGGGGCTGCATGAAGAACCACCTTCTTCACAGAAGAATCACCTAATACAGCCTAATTTAACTCTATGATGAGCTGATGCACCTCTTACATGATACTGTAGCAGGACTTAGGAAAAGGAGATATCTACCACCATCTCTCTGGAAAGGTATAGCATACCTGAGAATGTCCAAACTACAAAAACAAAATAATAATTAAAAAATCACATTCTCATAGTTGTCACCAGAGTATTTCTTACAGCAGACACAAAGCAGCGGCACATACCACTAGAACATCACTGCTGCAGGATGATGAACTGAGCAGGAGTTGGTTTCTGCCAACGCGCGCACACACAAAACACATCCTCTAATTGCATAAAGCTCCACGAGCAGTTCTGCAGAAGGATTTTATTTTTTTTTTGTCATCATGCAGTTGTCTAGTGGTAATATCCGTCCATCTGTTACAGAGCACATTTCCACAGCCAAAGGCATAGTACACATCGCCAAGTGCTCAAAGGGATGGAGGATTCTTGCTTTGCAAATCAGCCCATTGATCATAATGAAATGTGGCAAAATGCCAATAGGTCGTGTACTGAGACATCTCAAGGCTTCACAGCTGAATAACTATTTAAACAGCAAAAAGCCTCCATTTCAAGTCACATTTAGAGCTGAATATCACCAGAGTAACAACTTTTTCAGCAATACAATGTTCTTTATAAGCAATATGCAATGTAAATTTATTAGGACTGAAGCATAAAACCATAACTATACAAATAATAACCATATATACAAGTAGACCTTTTGACCTCAGTACAGTTATTTCACTCAGAGGAGTACTTTTCCTTATGAAGGATTTATTTGTTCTGGTCTCACTTCTTCTAACTATGGTCTGCTATAATCACAAATGGATATGAGGTTGATTTCAACAATTTTGTTTGCTCCTCAAATGTGGGATTTACTTCTAAGCATCAGCGCACAGAATATAAATTGTTCCACTATATGACTTTTACCACAAGGGAAACAGAAAATGCTCTCCAACCAAAATTTCTCCCGTATCTTCCATGTGTTTACAGCAAAATTTCCTATTTCTAAATGGAAAT
Source organism: Actenoides lindsayi (assembly GCA_025331215.1). Lineage (NCBI taxonomy): Eukaryota > Metazoa > Chordata > Aves > Coraciiformes > Alcedinidae > Actenoides > Actenoides lindsayi. The sequence continues at coordinate 39,390 of WTSP01020123.1, forward strand.
GATCACCTTAATATGGATCTAGCCATTCACCAATCACAGCAAGTGAACAGATGTCATTAGGAAGCCTGGATTCACTCTTCTAAAAGCGCACACAGTCCCTGACACCCATACAGATCAAATTTTGGGTCTCACCCTGTTTTTCAGGAACACTATGCACTCCTGCCTTTCTAAACTGCATCCACAAAACCATAGCATTCAACTGCAAATGATTAGCACCAAAGAAACACAGGTTTCATGTTTATGTAGAAGTTTTCATCACAGGCAAAGCTCAGCACTTTAAAGAGTTCACCAGCAATGACTTTAACCGAGCCTAGATAAGCCAGTCTTTCAAGCAGTTAAAGGTAATTTAGATTACATGTTAATTTATGTCTGGGCCTCTCCTGTGAGCACCTTGTGTCAGATTAATATAGTGCTCCTGTGATATGGGATTACAGTCAAAAGAATTAAGGAGGAACTTCCTAATTAATTTCAGCTAATTTTATTTAAAGACACACAGTTACAGGCAAACCGGCTTCCCCGCAGTAGAAGAGTGCAAGAGTAGTTGATTCACAAAGCTCCTGAATCTCCAAAACGTGCTCGAATTCCCAGACACGTTCCCAGTGCCACAGATGTGTGTGTGAGTACCTAAGCAGCACACGGGGGTACCACGTCCCCCTTGGCACAGGTCCTGCCGCCTGCACAGACAGACCCTGCGAGTGCTGAACTTACAACGGGCAAGAAACAACAATTGCAATGCAAGTTAAAAATTTAGATTTCAAATGCTTCGCTGCTTTCCTTACAACAGCTCCGAAGCCCCACTGAACAGCGCAGATCCTTGACCCAGTCTCAGGTTGCTTTTCTGTCCCAAGGCACAACCCTTCACGGCTGTCACTGGACTCCACGCACATTCAATGTGGAGCCAAATAAACCCCCGCTAGAAATGGCAGTGGTGCTTGCACACGTTCCCAAGGGACTATTTTGTACGTTAAAATATCTTTATGCTGCTGCTGCAGAGGGTTATCAGAACCTCGGGGTTCCCCCTGGGAATTTTGCTATAATAAGCTTCTCCCTCTTTTTGTGTAGAGGACCAATATTTAATTCAGTGGTGCTAATCAGGGACTGTGGGACACCAGGGATGTGCAGGCAGCGCTGGGAACTGACTCTTTTAGTGGATTAGCTTTGCTAGCAGGTGGTCTGGAGAAAGGGTTACGCAGTATTGGGATTTGCCACCAAATAAGAAGGATCTGCTTGAAGTATACTCGGCCTGGCTTCATTTCTGAGCTGTCAGGGAAGAAAACAAGGGGCTGGATGCTGAGTGCTTTTAAAATAGCACTCTGGGTCAAACGCCAAGGCCAGCAACCCAACCCAAATTCTTCTCCAGTCTTTCCCTGACCTCCCCATTTGCAAGCTCCAATTGTACCACCTTCTTTCCTGCACAGGAAATTAAATGTACGTTAAAATTATCACCTATGCCAAAAGTTAGATGCATTTTTAATGCACATTAGAGATACTATAGAAATGTGCAAGGCTTGTAAAGAGTGCAATACTGAAACAGCAAGCAGGATCTCCACAGAAAATTGATACCAAAAGCTTGCTGCATTCTTTTATTTCAACATGGTGCTACCACTTCTCTTTTCACATAAAAATACCATTACAGAAAATCAGGTCCTCCCCAACCCTTCGAAGGTTACAAAATGTAACTGTTCAGAGATGTCTGGCTCGTTATTTTAAATGTCACCAAACCCAAACCACAGCTTAGAAGAGTTACTAGTTATATCCTTGTTCTGTACATGCCAAAACATTTGCTCTCTCACCATCAGTTCTTGTTTATTCTGCTCTTAATTTACTAAATTCTGAACTCACAGATGGTTGAGTAAGTTTAGTTTACAGAGTAAGTCTTGCCTAAAAAAAAACCCTACAGTAACGAACAATGTCTTTAATGAGCCACGCTTGGAGAACATCAGTAATACCTTATTTCTGCAAAGAACACAGTACATACCTCTTACCTGCTACATTCGTGTGCTCACAGCAATCTCGGTTCATTTGGATAAGTTGAAAATATAAAACTGATAATTTAAATTACTAAAGCAGATTCACTTTTACTTTTTCTGATTTAAAATATGCATTTTTTGCCAATAATTTCTTCTACCAAGTACAATAAACAAGCAGTATGTTTCACAAGCCAGTATATGCTGAAGTTGAATTTAAGCTAGTCCAGTAAAACCAGTATACCTGCAATGTGAATGCTTACAAAGTTTGTACAAAAGCAGATTTCAATAAAGTTTCAATTACTTAATAAAGGGTTAACAAAACAACACCGAGCCAAATTTCTGTTTATCTAAATATTAATTCAGCTTTTACCCTAGTAGAACTACATTGGTTTGAAAAGCAATTTAAGGTTAAAAAGTGAAATCATGCTATAGCAATTTTTCTCATACAAAAATGATAGAAGAAATGAGACCACCAAATTAAAACTAAGCTCATAAATGGACACATAAATATGTCTGGAACCATACATTTGCATTGCACAGGACAGACATATCATGATGAAGAAACAGCCATAGGGAACTTGCCTTAAAAATACCTAGAAGAAATGATTTTCTAATCATAAAATAGTCATAAAATTTCTTTACAGCATATATCACACAGCATGTGTTACAAGGTTAAAAAAACCTTAGCAAAGAAGAAAATGAGCATGGAAATTTCCTGAAATACTGATGTTTCCTCCCATTTTTCAGCCTTAGAAATCTTCCACTTCCATTAAGTTTCAGTTAATCAAGTAGTATAAGTGATTTAGTACACAATATGTTGTATCAGAAGATATAGCATTTGATCTATTACTTTTTTTTGGTAGTTCCTTTTACAGGACACTAGAATGCTAAATAACAAGAGGTCACACTTCCCTGAGGACAACAGTATGTCTTCATTTAAGAAAGGGTTAAAGATGCATCAGAGAATCTGACCTCTCAGAGGAGAAACCAGATTCACCTCATACATTGTCGAATGAGGGGGGAACCTAGGCAGAAGAACTATGAACACCCAAAACATGTGGCCTTATTTGAAACCTGTTCATCACACTCATTTCATTAAAAAATGGCAATGATGGTCTCTAACGCAACCTGTGAGAGCAGATCACGAATCTGCCTGTATGCTGTGTCCCAGTGACTTGAAAATACCCTTTTTGGGGGGTGATAAGGTTACAGTTCTGAATTTCTTCTCTCTTCCTTCAATTAAGATTTTTAATGTCACCAAACTATGTTTTACATAAATTCAAATCAAGGTTTTGTTACCGAGCTGCATTTGATATTTATAAACTTCAGGCAGAACAGGCAGTAGGGCTTATGGTTTATTGTTGTTTTAAGCCTACTGTAATCTACAAAATACGATCAGTTATTGTGGTGGCTCTAAGTATTTAAAGCAAAACCCATTTTTCTCTGTCAAATACTTTATATGATACGAGATGTTAGACACAAGTGAGTCGTTTTCTCATTAGCTCATCCAAGCATATACATCTTTCCTCATCCTCTCCTTGAATTTATGTTATGAAAAGTTACATATTTTGAAGCAAATTACTTGCTCTGCATGTTAAAAACAAAAAGAAGTTGGAGACTCAGAAGAGGAGCTGAAGAAGAGAACAGCTGAAAGTAATCTGAATCCCAGAATATATTTAAAGGGAAGATCAATATGTATTTCAATTGGAAGATAAGTCAGATTAAGCTTATCAAAAAAACAGTCCTTGGATACCACACTTTGCACGTGGCTTGAAGATAAAGAAAAAAAGACTTCTTTCTTCTGCCCTCTAATCCTTCAAATGGGCAGCTTTAAAATATCCCATAAATTAAGTATGGATTTATGATCAGTAATCAGGTACATTTATTTTTGAAGTTAATTACATTTACAGTATTTAAGAAACAAGTATATTCCAATGCTTTCTGAAAAGAAGTAGGTATATTTCTAGTACCAGTTCTTCAGTCTGGCTCACTGGGTTTATAGTCTGGATTACTGTACCCAACAGAGCTTTGCAAAACTTTATCTGTGGGGTTTTGCTGCATTCTATTTATTTAAGATGACATGGAATATATAGTTTTAATTTTAATAGATGCAAGAAATTGAGAGGATTGGGGGATTGAATTGGGAATTAAATTTCTAACATTCGAAGAGAGAAAAACCAGGAGTGTCTCAAAAAACAGAAGACTGAAATTCCAACTAGAAGATTACAAGCCTCTCCAACGCCCAAGTAACTCCTAAACACACGACTCATCCCACCGAAGCTACAAGATGGGCTTTTGTACCCTCAGTAAATACACCCACACGAGTGCTGCACAGGCACAGGTCCACCTGGAGAACCTGCCATGCACATCCAATCCTCCCCTTCCAGTCTGAAAGAAGACAGTTTGGCTGTGTCCTGACCAAGCTCCAGCTAAACCAGTGCAACGCAACCCACCTGCAGGGACTGCGGGTGTTTTCTCTTCTGCAAACACAGAAAACTTTCTTGTACTTTATTTAGTCTTTGTTCTTCCAGAAGATACATCCCCATACAAAAATAATGCAATATTCAATTCAGATGTATATCAAATTGTGGTTCAGGGGAACAATAGCTCGTTATTTTTGAACACGTCAGAAGCGATACAGAGACTTCAAAGCACAAAGCGTATAAGCAACTAATGCCTGCTTGAGCTGCTCTGTAATATATTAACTGGAGATGTGCCAAATTCTTTGTCTGAAATTCAGCTAAAGTTTGATGATCACATGTAGAATGGCTATCTTTTGTATCCAACATGCTTATTATCAGGAATAAAAAGACAAACTGCCAAGTGAATGGCACTGTTGTTATAAAGGTGATGTTTAAACAATTGAAGAACTTAGAAGCAAAAAAGGTAAATTCCACACTGCTTCAAAAGATGTTTTTACAAAGCTCCAGTTTTCAATTAGTTCACACAATGTGTTCCAGCACCAGCCTGTGATGTATTCTCCACAGAGTCCTGGAAAAAGGACTTTTTAGGCTATTTTGAATACTTTCTTTAAAGTAACCAAAGCTGTAAGGGCAACTTTCATGCATAAACACAGCATAAACTGCCTGTTTATCACTGATGCCAGGCAAACATTAGCCATGCCCAGCAGAGCACTTCCCCTCAGCTTTATTTTATAATTTCCATTGCATACTGGAAATGGGGCTCTGCAGCAGAGCATTTCTAAAAGGATTATTACTATGGAAAGGTAAACTAGTTGATGAAAATGAGAAGCAGCCTGTGCATTTCATCCACGTCATTCCAAAGCATTTAAAAAAAAATGATAATCTCACTTTCTATCCCACCTATTTCTCCAAGTCTGTGACAGCACGTGCTCTCCCACTTTTACGCGACACTGCCGATATACGCAGCCTCTGATCCCATACAGTCCTTCAGGTACCCCGTATTTTCTATATTACAGTTAGCACAGCATCTCACCTCTCTAAATTATGTTTAGACACCAGCTGTTTCCAGATGCCTTATGTCATTTGTCCAGGAGTACTGTTTCCTCATCCTTGCTCCTGTCTCCAGGTGGTAGTAAAGAATAACCTCACAAAACAGACTTTTTCCTTAAGATAAAGACTCCCTCCTTCTCGTTCCAACAGGACAGAAGATCAACTGATTTGAGAAATCATCAAGGATGAGCCCCCCTGAATTAGGAACTCCTCTAAAGACCTTTAAAACAAATCAAAAGACTCACGTTGCATTTTTTATTAAGTAGTTCCTATGGCAACTTTAAAATGCTTCAGTTTACAGATGTTTGCTATCTGGGCCAACAAATATTGAGAAGTCTCACTTTTCACCTGTGAATATTTTCCCCTCTTGAACTAACCTAAATACTGATGGAGAGGAGAAAAAGGAAATGACAATTTGTAAAAAAGTGGACCAGGAAAAATAACAGGAATAACCTTGTTCTCTCTCTTTGGACCATTAGTCATAATGATACACAATTTATTAAGTAAAAAAAAAAAATTAAAAACATTGGTTTTTGCCTGCTAAAACGGTGCTGTCATCTGCCTCTCCCTCCACCCCTCATCTCTGCAATCAACAGGCACAATGGCATGTAGGTTCAGAAGAAATCTTTCAAAGAGCAGCTATCAAGAAAAAAAAAATAAATCATGCATCATATAATGTATCATGAAAAAATTCACTCCAGAGGTATGAAAAGCAAACGAGTTTTCAGCAGCAGCAGCTGTTCTAGGAGCACAGCCTCACCGAGTGACTCACAGCAGCCTTAAGTCATCTTTAACTTATCCTCCAAGATTTATATTTTTCCTGTGGCTAACTTTTTGAAGAGAGGTATAAACTGATCATATTTTGTCTTCAACTGCTCCCGTCTCAACCTTCTATCTTTCAAAAACTTAACCCACTCATCTCTAACATGCCCAGGCTCTTTCATCAGCCACAGACTGCTGAGACATATGCCCTATTACACATCCAACTTGGGCATTTTATGCACAAATGCCACATCCTGACGTATTACGGTCCGAGGTTATTCTGTTCTGCAGCCCACTGCCTTCAGGCCTCCCACAGTCTGTGTCCCACCCCTTAATGGTTTGCAAACTGGATGTGAATTGGAGACATAATCACACGCGTGTTCCTGTCAGAAGCACTGTAAGCTGCAAGTGCACTGCTGAATACTTACTCTGACTTCAGTGACCTGACCTGCCTGTACATTCCCTGGGAGACTTTCCCCTTCTCCAGTGCGTGCACCATCACCTCTTGCCTGGAGCACTGCTACTAAGCTCTTGCATTTTCTAGTGCCTCTTTGCTTGAAGTCATGAGGACATTAGTTTAACAAACAATATTAATCAGACTTGTGGTCATAGACAGGTAAACTTCCAGAGGTATAAAAATGTAACAAATCATTGCATTTACACTATGGTAAGCTATTATGTAAGGTACTTGCAGAAAAGAAACTAAATTGGCAGATATTAAAATCCGTATTGATAGCAACAGCTTGAGAGAGGAAAAAAACCAAAACAGATAAAGAACAAGAAAAGAAAATCACCAGGAGATTTAGTTTCAAATGTTCTAAAATCCTCAGATGATGGATATGACTAAGAACAATTGTCAGGGAAGCAACTGTTTGGGAAAAAGCATTTAAGTAGCAAAATAAACAGAGCTTCAGTCAAATTTAAACCTCTCTGGAGAAACAAAGTGAGAAAGAAGACAGCACATCACCAACTATATCCCCAGATAAAGCAGTCATATCAATAGCTATAGATACTATCATGCAATTATAATGCTGTTTAGTAAATTGTCATCACAAACGAGTCCTACTACCCTCACTCTATCCATTTAATCAAACAGGAGAATCTTAAGACAGACAATATTCTGTTAAGTCATTAAAACGTCAAAGTATAATCACATTATGAGAAGTTTTCCTTCTTACCCTACCCCCACTGTAATATATAGATATATAGTAATACATGTATATATTGAGGAGGAAACAGGAACAAGTTTCCTTACAGCAAAGAGAACTTTTCTTTCAGAATCAAAGCAAACCCAGTGTAAGCTTATGTTGGTCCCTCGAAAAGTGGTGATCGAACAGCTGCTGATTTAGCCCATCTCAGAAGGTACCAGCATAGGGATGAGAGGCTGTCCTGGCACTATCAGTCTAAATGGCTCCCCAGTGCTAGAGAGATAACTCCCACTGCTTCACTTCCTGCCCCACCCCGGGTCTCCTCTTCCTCCTGCCCCATTGCCCCAGCTCTGGCACTCATCAGCCCCCATGCAGAGGTGATTCAATTAATGGAACCAGCAGAATATGGCCACAAAACTCAATGTTTTCTGCCATGTTAGCCATCTGAATCATCTCAGCAAAGGATCCTGCTTGCAGATCCAACCCAGGGAAAAGGCTGGACAGCAGCAGGATGATAGATCTGCTCACGTGACACATGCTTAACGTGCAACTTCGGCACGAAGATGGGGAAACCATCCACAGAAGTTTGTGGTATGGTGTTCCACACTGGGCACGAGCCAAAGGAAAATCAAGCTGTGGCCATGCAGTGTCAAATTTCACCTTTCTCCCATTCTGAGAAGAATAGATTTTATACCTCTTCACAAGAACACTGTGACACAGGATTGTCTCTTCAGCGTAACTGCACACTTATTTTATGCATGTGATTTGCTTTTCCAAGAAGATGGCTTCTAAACTAGAACTATAATTGCAAATTCAAACTTAGAGTCAAAGGGAAGAAACAGAATCTGAGTTTACACGGAGCAGTTTGTTCTAATTCAATGCGACTCCTCAGCAACTGAGCCAAGGTGAATTCAGGGGTGAATATTTACTTTTGTTAATCTTCTGATCCAGCAATAAACATTCTGGGTTCTGGGAAGAAACAACTCTTCTGTCCTTCCTCCACCAATATCCTTCCATCCTGAGTTAAATCCTACACCTCTACTCCTATCTAAGCAGAGCTGTTTGACTCAGGGTACCTACCCTTTTAAAAATGGCTAAGTAAGTGTCCAGAACTTCAGAGGGTGTTGGTGATTTATTAAATACTAATTTAAAATTTGTTGACATTTGTATTTGAGAGGAATTATGATAACACCTGCAGCTTTGTCAGGTTTTCTCATACAGATCTGAAAGCTCACTCTTGGATTCAGTAATAAACTCAGTCCTGCCTTTGTCCATTTATATTTTTATAATGATGAAAAGCCTTCCTCTTCCTTCTGCTCTTCTGGGTTTTAACCTCAGCATCTTGAAAGATAGATACCTTCAGACACCTGGTATTTATGATACCGATACTTCCAATATATGACATTTCAAATTTGCTTGAGGAAACACATCTCAGGTGCTAAGCCCTTTCCTGCTGCCTTGGCCTGTTGTTTATTGAACGTATCTTTCCCTGGTGTTTCCATGACTCTTGTCTGGGTCATGACAACTTCCTTCCTGCCACCGATGAGTTCTGAACTCTCTTACTATTAATACCACAAATCAATCTGTCCAGTATTTCATCCACTAGGGTATTTCTAGATGACTGTCTGGAAAGGCCTAAACTAGTCTAGGCACTTGTTGAGGAGCTCCTGACTCCAGTCCCACCTGTAGACATCTGCTGGCACCTTCTCTCACTCTCTCATGGGTGATGGGAGCTCAGCCCTGCACACTAGGTTGCAGAAAAAAAATGGAGGGGGTGAAGGAGAGGGAAAGGAGCAGGGAAATTTTCTGTCAGCTCAGCTCACTGAAACAGCTGACCACAAGGCAGAGGTGACCCAAGAGAGAAGGTAGGAAACCAAGCGAGATCTCTCAGCTCTGCTGTGAAAGAATATTCCACCTCATCTTGCAGCCTGCAAGAGCCCACACCAACCGCGGGGCAAGCACTGTCCAGGATGCGTAGTGATCTCTCAACATCTTTTCAAGTGATCTGAACTTCCACTCTCTTCATTTCCAATCTTGTTAAGAACTCATTTGAAACAGATTGTATTGTCACAGATGTTCAGGGTGCTTTTTGTTCCGCATGGCAGTACCGCTTCTAACATCCCCTTTTCTGCATTACATATACCCTTCTTTTCTACATATTGACACAAAGCCTTTTGGACCCCAGCTACATAATGGAGCTGCTCAGTTCAGAAATTTGCAGACACAAACAACTGCACCAAAAGGGGTGTCCTGGGTGCTCCAGCACATCATCCTGTAGTTGACCCAACCCAATTCGAACCACTGCATTCATTTTACAACAGGACCTATACTTCAGGCCCTTCCACATATAGCATTAACTGTCCTAAAAATATTCCCTTAAATAAGAATATACATTACAAATGAGCACTATATAGAACACTGATAAAGCAGGAAACCTAGCAAACACAAGCTTACTCCAGGCACTGTCTGCAAGTGTCATCCACTAACCTCACTGCTGCTTGACTTTCTAAACAGTCCTCAACCCTCAGTGCGTAAGGGGAGAAGCTCATTGTAAATATTTAGTTATCCACCCAGCCTGATAAATTGCCCACGTGCCACCTCCCTTGCTTGCTCACAGAGCAGAATGGTTTGCTGGTTAAGTACATTTTCGTTCTCTGAAGATGATGATTATGGTTGCTAGGAGTGATGACAACCTCCCAGGACATTATTGTTATTCAAAGCCTGCTATGGCAAATACATTCATTTAATTATCCAAGGGGAATTTAGGAAACTGGTTTTGTTATATGCACAATCCCTAATGAAAGAGCAGCTACCCTGTGGGTATCCTTCTATCAATTAAGTGTGATTACTGAGGCGACTGCAACATTCTCCCATAATTTTTTCCAAATTATAGGTAAGAACAGAAATCTGAATTTTCTTTAAATCCTCTTCTTTTCCCTCCATCATTTAGACAGGTGTCATTTTTATTATCCTGTCAATCTCGGGTCTCCAACCTGCCTAATTATTACTGTCAGAAGACCCATTTTAGATCCTATATCTAAGCATGTCAGCAGTATGTCCAGGAAAACAAACAAACAATTGCAAAGCACTTTGGCTTCATAGAAAGGGAAAGTCTTCAACTGAACAACAATTACTATACATGTTGTAGAGCATTAAGCATTAAGACATCCATGAGGCAACCTGTGTATCAACTATTTGGAAATCAAACAGTATGATTTCTTCTTGAATATTAATTTTGAAAACAGCGAAATAGGCCAAATAACTTCAAGGGGCTTATTCCTCTTCCCAAGTATGAGGCTGCAGATTAATCAGACAATAAGTATATAGAAGACTATTCTAAGTGTATAAACGTAAAAACGTCTAAAGAACTGACTGTTCATATAAAATTATACTTTATTATAGCCATAAGGTATATCAAATGGAGTTAGTTCAGATATATATTTTAAAGTTTGTTTTAAAAATAGATCTCATTTTTGTGGGACAGAGAAAAAACCACACACCACAGCCTCCCCTACTTGAACACAACAAAACTTATGAACGTGGGTGAGGATTCTCAGCAGTAAAGGCTTTTTAACAGGCTGGGGTTTTCACCTCCCAAAACGCAGCAATTCTTCTTTCTATTGCCACTCCTTGTACATGTAATTAAGAAAGAGCACCTTAAAATGTCATCACGGGAACAGCACGACACACACAATCATTTCAGAGGTTCAAGCCTTCTATTTACTATTATTTATTATAAAAAGGGGATTGTCTTTGTCAATAGTATTCAAAAAGGTGAAAAAAAGCACCATGATATTTAACACTGTAAATTAACAACACCTAGCCTTGGCTTTTTTAAGTATACTTAAGAAAAACAGAAATGGAAATGGAAGTGACCCAAAGAACAATGTCCAGAAATCTCATGCTCAAAACAAAGACACTGAGGAAAGTATAATCTACACAGAGATTTTGCTCTGCTCTGGAAAAGGTTCATTCCCTGCTGCTCCAAGCAGGCACGTGCCCTTGCAGCAGGCAAATGGAATCACCTCCACTGAGAACAGTACATTTGGTTGATACTGCAATTTGTTACAACTTTCATTTTTAAGCTTAAGTTTTTGCTACTGCATCCCCACTTCAAAATTAAAAAACTAAACCAGCTTTTTAGCTGTTTTTCAACACTGATTTGCTTTGGAGGTGCTAAGTCACCAGGGAAACACGCATTATTAGATTGCAGCAACTCTCCACCACAGCTGCTTGGACTGTACTTGACCCTACTTAGCCCCAGCTCTTCTACTGCTTACAGTTTGGCCTCAATTTTATTTACCTGTATCAGTATGTATATATAAAGACACATACCCACATGCTTATCTACATATCACAAACATAGCTTATTGTTCCTGGTTTTGAATATTTAGCTGAAATACTTCAGGAGGCTTTAAAGGAATTCTTTTTCTGCAGAACAGAAACACTGAAGGAATCCTGATCCCGCAGGCACAGAACACTGCATTTGACTGCTCAGCGTATTCCGCGAGGCTTCGGCGACTCAGGCAAGGACGTGGCTGCCGAAGAAATGTTTTTATTAAATATTTACTAATCCTCAGTGTTTCAGTGCCACACAGAGTTAGCATAACTTGCTGAATAAGTTATTCAGAGCTTCACAGTTCAACCCAAGCACAGCACAGCTCAAAAGAGATGACAAACCTGTGACACATAACACACACCCACTAAATCCCTTCCCCTCATCGTAGCTCTTCATATTTCAATCGTGCTTCTACCCAGGGGTGCACTCCTTGGCATCAGGCAACGTAGGGCAACAGAGAAATTCAGCGATCACCCCAGCCTCCTCCTGGCACAGGAGCGCAACAGACTGAACACACCACTGGAACAAGGAGGTCACAGCATCAGAGCTGCCCTAACAGAAATACCCGCTGGCCAGCCAGGCTAGCCCAGGCTCCTGCCTCACCCTGACCCACTGCCGCTGTTTCAGAGGGGCCAGGGCAGGGCAGGCAGCTCCAGGCAGTCACGTTTTCCCGCCTGTAAGGAAGTCGCCCCTCACGAACCACAGCGCGCTGTTGTCTCGTGCTCGGACCCTGCAGATTCTCATCATTTGCCAAACTCATGTTTTCCACACTTGATATTGCAGCTCTAAAGAGTCTCAGCATATATATAAAAGGCCAGTTTAAAATCCTGCCAAGCTTATGGCTTCTGCACAGTTGTATAGCTATGAACTCCAGAAGCTAATTGCGTATTGTGATATTTAAAAAGAAGGAACCATAAAATGTCAATGCCTGAGAAAAAAACGCTCCATAATGCAAACCAGATGAGAAGATTTTTGAGCATTTCCTTCTGCAGAGCTATCTCCATTGGAGCGACCTCTCCAGCTGAGGGCAGAAGGCAGTGGAAAGCACACCCTTCTCGCTCCTGCAGCTCTGGGGAGCCTCCCTGCTCACAGCTGGCCCCCCAGAGCAGCTCTGTGCTCCGCACAACTGCTGCCGGACAAAACTGCACTGCGTCCTGTGCTGCCAAATAAGGCACCTTGATCTAGCTCCTGCAGAAATCAATCACTGATTAAATTTATCTAGCCACAGTCCCTAGGCAGAGCTGGGATTTGGTTCGTAATACAAATTACTCCCCCACAAAGGGATAAGAGCATCCTACTTGAAGTAAATGGTAGACTACACATGACTGGGAAAAGCTGCTGTCTTAGTTTCCTGAGATCTGAGATACTTCAGAACTATGGCAACCAGGCTGCAATTTCTGGTGCGCTCAAGGAGTCTCCTGCTTTAGGCACATAGCTTTCCTCAGCTCCTTCTCTGTGCCTCAAGCTACATGATGCAACAGAAAACACAACCACCCAAACCAACCTCTAGCCCATCTCCACTGGCAAAACAGAAAACATAGATAATGAGAGGTAGAGGCCACCAAAAATAATTCCTAATGGATTATAAAATATACAAAGACATTCTTTGCTATGTAATTAATGGAAATTTACCATTTTTAAGCTTCCTGGGGGAAATTTTCCATGTCAAATCAATTTGTAGGTAGGACCCAAGAGGCAGAAAATCACAACTGCTTCAGTTCACTTCTTCATTAGACTGTTGCTGGGGGTTTCATTTTCAGTTACGTTCTTTGGTGACTTTGATCCTTGATGACAGTGTTAACTCTATTTGGTCCTCAGTACTGCATTGATTCTAAGCAGCCTTTTGAGATACCCTCACTAATTATTTCAGTGGATGTTTAATTAAATCTTGTCACACAGGAATAAGCTGCTTCTTGGAATAGCTGCTAAACATTATACAGCATGTAATTGGAGAAAAAGGAGGATGGATAATTATAGCTGGACAGACAAGCAAATAAAAAAAGGCAGAAAGCTGTTTCTAAATTTGAATTTAAGCACAAGTGTCTGTGAACGTTCTCAGCTTCTTTTGTGCACAAAAGCAGCAGGCTTCTTGCATTTGTTCTGTTTTTCACCTAGGTATTTCTACATCACACATTTTCACTCTCAAATCTCATTCTAATTTCTATATTATAAGACAACTTCACAATTTCCAAGTTTCTCAGGATTCCTATTAGATTGGAAAGGAATTATTAATATTTAGTGAAGAATACACCAAGAGTGGCTGTTTTCCTTCAGACAACTGCTCTGCTTATGGTTGTTTACGTGAAGCGATAAAGGAAAAGTTGCAAGCATTTCTTTTTAATGAAGTTCTTGTGCCCACAGTTCTTCCCTGTTGATCTGTAACTGCCTTTTATTTTCCAAATGGAGTTTCACAGATAAAGGCTATTAGATTATAACAGAGACTGAATTTATTCCTCAACTGGATATACATGCTCAAAAATGGGACCTGTCTTTTTTTCCTTAGAAATTTCACTCTTTTCACTTTCCTTCTGATTCTTAGATTCCCTAGAGCAAATGAATAAGTCTTTTACCACAAGTAATTTACCCAGCCAGCTCTAATGCTTAATGTCACACGTATATATTTCATACTGAGCCAGCAGCTAGTTAGTAGGTCCTGCTTGGAAAACTCAGCTAAAAGAGGAAATGAAGCTGTATCCCTTAGGTTAAGCACATACATTTTGCCAGCCAATACATTTTCACATTTCTGGTATAAATATGGGATTCATACATAAATACCACACTTTTAAGATGACATCAGTATTTCTTTTTGGGAGAAAAAAAAAAAAAAAGATCACCTCATTTTAAATGAGCTTTAAGAGCAGAAGAAACTGTTTGGAAGGGTATATCAACTATAACAATACAGCAGAAAGTAAAATTAAAGCTTAATGATAGGTGAAATAAAATAGCAAAATACATTGATTTTCTAATCTGACTTCTAACATGAACTGCATAAAACATTGCAGGATCAGATTTAAAATTCCTTAGAGACCGAAAAAGAGCCTCAAGAGTTTTGTATAAGCCAAAATGGTCAAACTGGACTGAACAGAAGGAAAGCAAAATGAGCTGTTTTGAGGGGTAGAGTAACAGCAGCCTCAGTGGCAGATATCAGCGATGAGAAGAGCAGAACAGGAAAGCCAGGCCTTTGTCTGCATTCTAACAAAGGTGTTAAGGGAAATGAAGGACCTGAACAAGGAGCTACTTCCTAATGACATTAATATATCTACAGTATGGCTGGAACATTCAAGGAAGAGAATTTGTTTTCCAGCCCCCGAACAAATGACCGCGGCCATCTGGAGAGCTTGCTCTCCATCCAAACAGGCTGGGAAGCCTCTGAGAACAAACACTCCTGCTTGGAAATTAAAAATTAGACCTCTGTCATTGGCACTACTTTGACACCATTCTCAGGTCTAGCAGAAGCATGCCGGGGCAAAATTTCCTTTCTTGTTTAAAAAGAGAAAAAATAGCACCTCCTCATGATACTTTTGAAACATTATAATAAATGTTACAGTACTTGTATCAAAGATGTGGGAGCTCTTTAACCTCACCCCCCCCAGAGCAAGGGTTTAATTATCAAATCCCCAGAACTGTGTCATTCTTGTCCCAGTTAAGCTGTACAATATTTTTTCCATCTGTGTATTAACTTATTTTACTCCTGTTTAGTTATTATATCATATTCTTACTATTGGCCTCTCTCATCCCTAAAATATATTTAACAAATTCTCTAGAACTTTTCACCTCTAAAGCAGTACCCATGCTTTTCCATCAAACTCATCACGATAGAGCTTCCAACACAGTAACAAACCATTCAAGCCAGTTGACCTTGTGCTGGATCACTCCTACTGGATTTCCATAGCAGAATAACCAATTTCAGTTGATTTATTTCAAAACAAAGATTCAGACCACATATCTCTGACATCATGGGCTTACTTCTCCAACAGACTGTTTCCAAGTACTTCAAGACAGCGAGAGGCTGATCCTGCAGGCCCCAGCTCTCAGCCCAGTTCCAACACATAGATGAGGACAAGTCCCACTGGCTGTCACTGCAATATAACACGGATGATTTAGTGCAGTTACTACTGGAGTTAGGGATGTCAAGGGATGACAGATGGATCACCTGCCCTGTCATCACTGGGGATCAACAGACACATTGACTTTACTGATTAGGTCAGCACAACAACTGTACAGTTTCAGGCTGGGGAATCTATCTTATCCCTTTTATTCTGTGTAGTTTTGGAGCTTCTCACAGAGTAATCTCTTCAGGCTAGGGCTGGATCATCCTCCAAACACATGCTCTGGTTGTACTCACAAGAGCTTATTTGAATTGCTTTTTCTCTAGTTCCACTTGCCTTGCAAAGAATATCCTGACTGATACCAACATATCAGCGTGTCCATTTAACTAAGGAATAAATGAATCAGCAGATACTGTAAAACGCCACTCTCCTCAACTGCAATCTTGTCAGGCTGACAGTATGACTTCAAGCAAGTCATTTAACATGTCTCTGCCCAATTCCCATTTTACAGAAAATACCATCACTGTCTTTATTTTATTTATACTCTCAATTCTTGAGGCTAGGAGTCCCTTACTATTTGTTCCTGGGATAACACATCCATACTTTCAGTTGTGGGTACTGGTATATAAAGATATAGGTAACTATGTACGGGAAATAGTTAAAATAACTGCAGAGAGAGAGAACAGAAAGATAAAATTCTGTCTTCGCTTAACAATGTTCAAGCAGAATAAGTTTGAGGGGTGTTACCATGTAAAAAAAAAAAAAGGACAACATTTGCAGAGTGTGATCTTCCAATCTTCTCCTATTGCAAAAAGCTTTGCAAAGTTGTAGATTATAATTTGTTTTAAGGTTTCACATGTTCTTAATGGAGAATTTGGAATACTGTCACAAATATTTAACAGCTGGAAGTTAGCAAATATATTACAAGGCCAAAAACCTATAGTTTATCTACAATACTCAGAAAAAAAGAATCACCACTGCACTCATGCATATGATTAATTTCTCTGAAGCTTTATAAAAAGCTCGTATGGTAATTTAAGATCATCACTCTGAATCAATGCAACTTTGTAATTCCACCTTCTGCAATTCCAGTACATAAAGTCCTTCTCACTGACAATCCAGTCATTACCAGTTTATATGTTTTCAGCATCTGTCCACAGCTGCAGAGTGTATGTGGTAAGCAGATACATTTATATTAAAAACATAGCAAATGAGACACGCAAACTATTTTTCAAATATCTTCACTACAGAAATGACCTTTGCTATTCCACTCATTCTCCATAAGCAATTTCTTTATGGAAGACTAACACAAGTTCAAAGAAGGTCATTTAAAAAAAAAAACCCAAAATAAAAACCCACAACCAAACCAACAAACCCTAGAACTTTAGAAAATCCTGAGAAATCCACAAGTTTCCCTGAACAGATTCTAAATTACCACAGCCTGTCACTTATCTGGTCTCACTCCCAGCTTCTATACTCTAAATCATTTTTCATAACCAAATTGAAAAGGAACTTTTCAAAATTAAATGATTTAATGAAAACTTGATATTTCAGAAGCAGTGGCCCCATACAGCAAGTAAGCTCATCCCCACCTGCTGCTTCCTGCTATTTCAACTGAATTTGAGTGGGGGATGATGGCAAACCAGTAATGAAGGGTGAGACTCTTTCCGCACTTTAAATATTGATGTGCTTCTTTTCCTTAAGACTGAGGTACTGGAGTGCATGGCACAACCCCTCTCCTATCTAACAGGTACACTCCTACAACTTCAAGAGCTGAGACCAGCCCCAGTGAGCCAGCCTGCAGTACCACAATGCTCGCTTTCTTGTCCTCCTCTTGTCTAACTGAAGACACAGTCGAGCAAAACTGAAAAAATAAAGACTTTACAGAGAACAGACACCTCTCTGCCTCACAGCCCCCACAACACAAGAGCTGCTGCAGGAGCCTGCAGGACAGGAGAGAGCAGCCAGATCCTCCCCTTTCCCAGCTCTGCTCCCCACCTTCTGGCAGGGCAGAGCCACCATCATTCCAGATCCAAAAACAGATGCAGAAGAGAAGGGAAAGTACCTAATTTATGTGCAAAACTCTGTAACCAGATATTGCCCCTGCTGTGCCTCTGAAATGTGGTATCGTTTATTTGTTTCTAACCTCTCCAAGACTGGCATTTCTTTACGTAATAAAAAAGGAACAATAATGGGAAGATAGAAATACCCCAAAGTAAACAGTTCAACCAAATCAGGTATGAAAGGGGAAAAAAAAGTCTGCAGACCTGTATTATGAAGATTGATTATTGGCAAATATATATTCCCTTAAAGTCCTTCACCTTGACCAGACTGGGAAACAACACAGACCTCTGCAGAAACAATGCCAGAAGGGACCTTCCTCCCAGCTTCTGTGGGAACAGCAGGCACTGACCCTTCACAAACTATTTGTCTGAGTTCACATGTAGTGAAAAACAAAAGTCCTAGCAATATAATTTCTGATTTCTCTGCTAAACAGTTTGAGACATCCAGAAGGACACTTGGCAATTTGTTCAGCGGAGCAGTAAACAACCCCTGCACACATCAGGAACATGTGCAAAGCAAACTACACCTGCATGTTCCTCTCCCAGTTGCCAGAGGCTGCTGGAACAACTGCATCTCATTTTGGGGAGGAAGAAGCAAAAAAAGCCCAGGAATATTGCATCATTTTCCAGAACAAGTTGTTAAAGCTCCACATAAAGAGAAAGTACCATCTGACGTACTCTCAAGAACTAAAATTAAACTCACATTTAACACGACAAGAACAAAATGGGCAGCCAAGCTGCAGCATGGAATCACCCGCCCCAGGAGCCATGGCACCATTTAGCAGTGCGAGGCAGACCTTGCTGCGGGGCAGGAGAGGACATGTGGGGCAGCAGCTCCCCAGTTGCTCTGCAGCCTCAGCACAGGCATTCCCAGTGGTCCACTCTCCCCACGCTGCAATGCAGGACCAGGGCAGTTCACAGCTGTCACGGAAGGAGCAGGTTCAGGTGGTGCCACCTTGTCCCTCTTATCACTGATGGAAAAGGTAACCCAAGGCTGGCAGAGGGGCAGCTCCTCACCGGGGGATCCCGCAGCACGGCAAACGGCTTTCTGCCCTCCCACACTGCTCCCGCTGCTGCCCAAGATGGCAGCTGGACACAAGCACAGGAATTCACTCCAGCACCCAGCTCTGCTCTTCCACAATTAAGGCAACACCATTCCACATCAAATACTAAGTGCATTAAAATCTTAAATCGTCTCCCTAGGGACCAGGGCTACCACTTGCCATCCCCCACCACGGGGACTGCCTCACAGCTTCCTCTAACTCGGCAAACATCTCCTTGCCTGCTCTCCTCACCTTGCCCAGCTCCACTGATTCCCCTGACCCTGCTGGTCTCCCTGGCCACCAAGTACCAGCCCGGGTGACAGGTCACCACCCTGCTGCGATCCCACAGGTAGAGCCCACACACCCTGGGGTAGCATGGGGAACAGTGGCCCCTCAGCCATTGGTCTCCAGAGTGTCCCTGGCTTCTCACAGCAGACCCAGGGCCCTGCCCAGCAATGGCCACCACCTCTGTGGAGCCACGGTGAGCCTTTTAAACAGGGCAACAAACTCGCCAGAGATGCACATGGAAAATTTTTCTCTGATCTCTCTTTCTGGGAAGGAAAATATAAAAGAATTAATCTTGTTATGTGGTATTGACTTCCATTCAGTGCAAGACAGGGAAACAATATAGAAAGCTACAGAACAAAAATGAAAAACAAAACCCCAGCGACCTTGAGTAGATGACACTGGAATTGCTTCAGTAAGCAAAACTGCAGATGCCAAAGGCATAACAATTCAAATATGTTTCTCAGAATAACTGCTGCATGTCTGAAAGATATTTATTATAAACTTGGGCACCTGCACGAGGCTGGTCCAACCTGTTTGGCACTTCCTAATGAGACACCCCTTGGACAAGCCTCAGCACCCCCTGTAAGGACAGAGCCCGAAGCTGTGGACACAAACTGCAGGGGTCTTTGGGCATGACACCTTCCTCCTTCCAAACATCACCCAGGCAGCTGCCGCTTTCTGGGTGCCCAGCAGAGCACACCTGCTTGGCTACTGAACACTGCGGGCTGCACTGCCCTCAGACAAAAAAACCCTCTTTCATTTTTGTTTCGGGAACAGCTAAACGTGTGCCTGGCAGGGAAACTCAGCACGCTCTCCAGAAGCAATGCAAGGAAAAAAGCTGAAACACAAGATCAGGAAATAGCCAGATGAAGAGAGTTTTATCTGGTACCATACTTTTGAGTCAAGTGGTTTCTCCAGTTCCTATTGGTGATTTTCAGTCTCACCCTCTCTCCAGGCAATTCCTTTGATCTAATGCTATAACTCTATGATTATCTTTAAAACTTTAAGAGTACCTGGTGCTTTCTTGAACATAGACATAGTGGCAGAGATACAGGGGAAGTGAACAAATGCAACCAGTGAAGCGGTGAGAAACAGTATTTCCAAGAGAGGAAAAAGAAGAGATTAGGCAATAAGTTTGCTGTCCCAGCTACTGTTGAGCGTACACCAAGTATGTCCATGCCCAGGGACTGAAGCACTCAACAGCATGCCGCTTTGGGATTTTCTTCACACAAGCACTTTAACATGCAACACGGTACCTGACTGTCTGCCTGTGCAGAGACCAAGTCCACGCTAGCTACAGGCCAGTAACTCCCCAGCTGTGCCACACTGTCACATGAGCAGGATGTCACCAGGACTGTGGGACATACTGACTCTGTGGGAAGGTGCCATTGATAGATCATGTCCCATCGTGTGACCCATGGGAGATGCATGTTACTGGCTGCTGACCCGTAAGGGAGCCAAAAGATGATGCACCTCATGCGAGAACTTTTCTCACGGTCTAGTGCAAACCCACCACTCAAAATCCACCTGCCATAATGAACTGTCCACCTCTTAATCCCTCGCTTAAAACAGGTCAATGAGTAGGGCAGACATGCCTCAAGGTGGGCATCCCATCCCAGTTGACTTTTGAAGAGGAGATGGATTCAGTTCGTAAAGCCAGAATTGTGCAGATTTCTCCAAGGACCCCACTGACCTTCTTGAAAAGCACATATATATCCATATCCATCCATCCATCTACAAAATGCTCAGATCAAGATGGCTACTCACACAAGCAATATTATGCAGCTCAAGTGCCTCTCAAGTTCTGATTTGTCACTAATACATCCCACCAAGAGCACTCACATTCACATCACTGCAAATGTCTCATCCAAGGTCTGCGGAAGCACGAAGGAAAACTCAAAGTGTGCGGTTCACAAAAAGAAAGTCTGCACAGCAAGGTGTTCGTTTTGAGGAGGTCTGTGATATTCTGGAATTAAGAAACAAAGAAATAGATTCCACACTGGTCAGTTCTACTGCTCACAGAATTGCCCAAAGCTCCTCTGGAGCAGTGAGTAATGGTTATTCTCCTTGCAAGTAAATTATTTCCTGATGCTCAAGGGGGTGTCAGAAGAAGAGTCTGGAATAACCTCTGCAATCTGTCAGAGTGTGATATTGTGACATGGAAAGTAAAAACTGTGATATACCAATCCCCTACACTCAGGATAGTGTATCTTGATTTCTGTTAAATAACTGAAAAAAACACACTCACACAAATTCAGAGCCAAGAAAGCACATTTTAAAGTCTTTTTCAATCGTTCATTTTATTGCTTAAAAACATCTAAGGGAATTTTCAGCCTACAGTCTCTCTTTCAAAGGAATTCTTTAGGCAAAAATCTGCTAATTATCACATGATCACTAACCACTACATAATATTAACAAAGGAACACATGGGCAAGGGCAATTTTTGTTATTTATTAATATGACTCTCAACTCCATGCTTTACAGCAGAGAGACCTCTAGACTCTGTAATCTGTGAATTTTACTGAATTTCACAGACCCCTATGAAAAGAGATCTTTATGTGTGACTAATGACAATGTGAAATGAGAAAATATTTTCTGATAGGGGGATTTTTAAAAGGACCATTCCCCTCGCAGGACTTTATCAGCTGCATCTAGACTTATCTGTGGTTAATGAATTAGAAATGCCTGAAACAGACATTTACTGCCGATTAGTGGGGTGAGGGATTGATGTTCTGGGGTTGTTTTGTTTTATACTCCAAAAACTGTTTAGGTGTAACTCCCATATCAACTGAGATATGAATTTTAAGTGATAAAAACTATAGCAGTACCTCAAGCAGTAAATTTCACAGAATAGCTATTTGGCCAAACAAAATTAAGGAACAAAATACACCAATTTTATAGAAAGAGAAAACATTAAAGAACCTGTTTTATAGCCATAGTAGTTGTGTCTCAATTTTAACCTCAGGATATGTTGAACCAAGGGACACTTTATGTGAAATCAATGCCTGCTCTGTACTCATAAGCTTTTTCAAGTATTAGTGTGCAGACTGGCACGTGTTTTAATGGAAAAGTCATTTACTGTAAGTAGCAAGTTCTACTCCCACTGAAAGATGGGATTATATTTGCACTAACAGTGTTACAGTGCTGCAGGTATCCTGATGTGCTTGTAAACCTCAAGCTGTAATGGCTGAAGAGGACTAGCCTCATACCAGTTGGATTATTAAGGACTGATACTCAATCGACACCCCTGCAAAATAGGAACAGGAGACTTGACAGCCATTCTGCTGCAACCTTTGGAGTATAAATCCTCTGTGCACAGAGACTGTCACACTGTGGGAAGGCCAAATACTATGGAGTGATAATTAATGAGTTCCCTGAAGCCTATTTGTTATTACTTACCTATATTCAGTAAATTGTTGGCCAGACTGGAACAACCTAAAGCCACCAAAGACAGCTTGTCTACTAACACTTTAGAGAAAAGTAGTTGTCTCCAGGCTAAACACCACTTAAAACTGTTAATAACCTGTTTAAAGCCAACCTACACTCACAGCTCCACAACCTGCTGCCACATGCAAATTGCCTATGAGAGGAAACCCCTGGCAGTGGAAGCAACAACTAAGTGCCCAGCAGCTTTTAGGAAGGTCTTAATAATCTGCAGGATAACCTAATTAAACTGAATTAAGTACTGAAGAGCAATCTTAGATCAGAAAAAAGCTGAATGAGGTTAAGCACAAATTAAAAGGTCACTACTCAGGCGTATGCCTACAGAGCTAGATGTTCAATGTGAACTTTAATACATTAAACAAGCAAAACACACATATGTTTACAAGGAGAGAGAGGCTGGTCCTGGCTGTTGCTGAAAGCTCTTAGATGCCCTGAAAAGGATGGTGTTAAAATCAGATCAGTGGTATACAGAGAAAAGCCTAACTTGCAAAGCCTGAATTGCCCCCAGTACTCCTTTTAATTTGTGCAAACCTCCACGTTTCTGTATTAAATAACAGAGTACCAGTGCAGAACACAAGGATACGTTTGTGCTGCTATTTCTCTCTCTCATTTACTTATTTGGGGCATGCTTAGTCATAACTAAACTATATCGATGTGGTGTTTAAACAATTTCTGTATGGATTTGCCCATAGGGCTGCCAGCAAACTCTCTTCCTACTCAAACAAACAAAACAATTCAAGAGTCTTCATCAGAGTGACACATTTTAACTCTCTTTTAATGACAGAATAATGAATATTTTATAGTTGCAGTTTCTGTTTCAAATGAGGCATTTTTATTGATGTTGAGACTGTCATTTAATGGTCTCAATTCAAAGCTGGTAATTAGTTATTTTTCTAAATATTTGGTACTTCTTTGTGATAGGTACATTTTTCCCTATTTTAATATCCTCAAAGCTGAATACACCAATCATTAAAATGACTCAGTGCTAAAGAAAATACATCTGTCTGATAAAAAGCACAGTGTAACTTGTTTGAATCCTTTAAAAATTGCTTATCAAATGTGTATTTCATCTCTGAACATACTTTTAAAATACACATTACGATAGAATCAGCAAACTTACACTTTGAGTATTATGTTCAATTTTTGTCAGTTACACTCATCAAAGTTTAGTTGTAGGCCACAACAGAAAATCAGATAATTTTGTATTAAACCACAGCAGAGGTAACCATCTGGACAGAACCATACATCCTCTATAAAGATATTTAATTTGGGAAGTGGGTGGGTTCTAGACAGTTATTTTCTCTTAAGAATACAATGTTCTAACAAGTTTGCAAGACTACACATAAGACATCTGTTTGTCAGGAATTGACAAGAAAGTAGATTACCAAATAATGCTGCGCTGACACCAGTGGTCAAATCCCCAGCTTTACTGAAAATCCATATATACCACATAGCATATAATAAAATTTCTACTTACAGTCTTAAGGTTTTATGAAGGCATTATTCAGAAAAGTAACATGCATGTGGCTAGGCCATAAATTTCTGAACTACAGTTTGTTTACTCAGTAAAGGATCCCACTGCCATAACAACAGACACAGGAAAACAGTTGACTCATGTTCCCTTTCCACATCTCTCAATGTCCCACTATATGTGTGATATCTCAGTACATCCTATTTCCCATTAAACCACACAACCAGACTCTTTAGGAAGGGAAAAAAAAAAAAACCAAACCAAACCCACTAAAAACCCCCCACCAAAATTACTTAGAGGCATGAAGAAGATAATACAGTTTCCTGAATGAGGGTTTTATTACAACAGAAGCCATCAGAAAACCCTTAGCATAGAAATCCTCCAAAGCAAAGCTACTTCTTGACCCCAGTATTCTGCATGTCCAGCTTCATTAGCCTGGGTACCTTTATCCCAGGGACTATCTTGGGGCCATACTTTTCATCTTGTTTGGGCAACAAATAACACGGGCCACCAGTGGGGCTGTCAAAATGCCTGGCCGCATACCTTAGAAGTGCTCCAGAACTGATCTATATGTGCAAACAGTGACTGAGGAATTGGAGCGTTTTACTGTTCATCTTTGAGCTGCTTGTGTACAGAGTGTTTAAGTGATTAAGTGGTGCAAAACGCAAACACCTCATGCCCAGGATCCAAATTACCTGTGAGTTAAATACTACTCGGGGCAGGGGGGAAATCGGTCTGTGGTCTAAGGTCTTAATTTTAAAAGAGCTCTTTGTTATTTTACCTGTGTCCAGCCAGGACAGTAATTGAAGAAATCCACATAATAATAACAACAACGCTTCCTCAGTAACTGCTTCAACATAGAGCCTGCAGAGCACTGAATGGAGGCACACTTGTAGACCTCACTCCGTCCTCAAGCCCCACTCTCCTACAGCACTGCGAGATCCCATGCGTCGCTGGTGCTCACAGTGCTCACAACAGAATCAGTGCTGCTTCTCCCCTGGGTCACATTTTGCATCCTTAGGTTAAAATGGTTTTTAATTGTAGTGAGAGCGCACAACACACTTCACAAAAAGCAGTTCCCTACTCTTGATAAAGAGCAGCAATGTAAGAGCTTTACAATGCCCATCTTTGATCAAACACATGTAATGACAGGCAAACAGGATGAGGACTAGTTAAGTCTCGGTACAAGTATAATGGGCACAAATGATTCAAGAAAGAACCCCAATACAAATATTATTAGAGCTGGTTTTCTCCAGGACTACATTTCTCTGCTACATACAAAAGTACTGCAAACCACCACCATGCTCCCCACTGCAGCTGTAAATCATTGCAGTGCTCCCGAAGGCAGCATCTTCACTGTCAACATCAGAACCAACGGCCAAGTTCTGCCCTGTGCTTTAGGAAGAGGTTGAGATAAAGGGTTAAGATGGACAAAGACAGCGGAAACTGGGGCTTGAGCAACAGCACAGCACCCTCCTCACTCAGGGCAATGGAAGCCCCCCAGCTTGGTTCATTCTCCTTCCCCAAAAGCTATTGTTGCTTTTGATGCCAAAGCCAAGCTCTCCAACTGCCCTAAGCAGGCCACACAGATGTGACTAACTCTTTGGGAGTCACTAAGTGGTTTGACCTCAGCACACAGCCCTGGTTACTAAATACCACTTGCAGCAGCACTCATTTTCTGGACAACAGAACAACAATGTGGCTCATATGAAACCGACCCACATTAGTACCATCAATTGGAAATCCCTACTATGCTGGTTATGAGAAGATAATTAAAATAAAACAAGTTACTAAAAGACCCCATCAAGTTTGACCTTGAATCATTAGGTTTCTAATGCATAGAAGGCCACTAAGAACAAGCTACCGTGAAATCAGAAATGTGGATGTTTTTCTTGCAGGCAGAACTGAGAGGAAACACATCGCTTTTCCAGTGCCTTTAATTTTCAATATGGAGTCTGCAATGAGCTGCTAATAATCATACACTTTGCCATCAGAGTTTTGCACCTATTTACATATAAATAGTTCTGACCTGACTTGGCTACCAACAACGGTTAAATTAATTTATTGTCCTTTGGCAAGTGAATAGTCATTGGTTTTCTAGCACTTTTAACCTTGGCAAACCCTTGGGAAATAAAAATTAGATTGAAAGAAAATTACTAGTGGTAGAGAAGAGTAAGAAAGTGACAGTAGTATATATAAACCTCAGGCAGCAGTGGAATGAAGTGTCATATTATTGTACGCTGTCTTCTAAAGTTCAATATTACTTTCTTGATTTACACTTCTGTAATTTTTTCCCAGTAATTCTTCTCGCTTTGGGAACTGTTGCACCTAACTTCACGTGTTTCACCTGGGAAGAGGGATTACCTATTTAGCATTAAAAAGCCTATCAGAATTCATAAGAATAAACCAGTGATGTGCAACCAACAACAGCTAAATAAGGTGACAGTTATTGACCACTAATGGCTGAATATTAGAGTAAGATTATTTGATCATCACTCCTGTTCCACTTGCATGGTAACACATTTGAAGCGGCCCCTGGAGCCCAGAGAGAAAAGACACAGCCCAGCAGCAGCACTGCTTTCCTCTCAAGACATCCAGCTGTCTCCAGGCTTTCACTTCAAATGCAAAGTGCTCAACTGAGTGCACACATGACTCACTACTGACATTGTTATTGGAATGACGTCTAGATAATGAAGATCAGGAGCTCAGTAATAGGAGCTGACACTTCTGGAGTTTGCTGGGAGTGCTCATCTTTTCAAAAACTTCTGAGGGCAAGGCTATATAGACTGAAGGAGTGACCATTCAAGGGAGAAAAAAAAGAAAAAAGCAAGCCCTAAGACATGAACACATAGGAACTATACACTGAAAATGTCCCATGAGTTAAAATCAGGCAGCAGTGGCCTCAGGAAATGCATGTGCCTTCCCACTCCTGTTCCTCACCTGGAACTGAGGTGCAGCTTTGTGGCATCTCAGAGAAGCATGGGAGCCACCTCCTACCCTTACAGCACCGGCGCTGGACAGAACCACAGAAGCAGAGACGTGGGGTAGAGACAGTTGCACACGATATTTCTGTGGATTTTTAAATTGCTTCTGGATTCCTAGAAAATCTAGAGATGCAGAGCTTCTGTCTGCTCTCCTGCATGTCCTAGACTCACATTTCAGCATATTGTAACACACACTAGCCTGGAAAATAGTAGTATCAGTCACACACATGGAGTATCAACACACTGAATATTTGTTTTCTGGTTTTTGCTGGTGAAATTTAGTGGGTTTATATTTGAGGCTATGTCACACTGCAGAAACAAAACATTCAAGAGAATGATTCACACACAGAACTGTAACCTTCATACCAAATGATCAGTGTAGACACAAAAAATGATCTGAAATTAAGAAAAGCAGAAGTCCTCAAGAGACTCAAGTGGTTGTAAATGCTTTTTCTGCAGTCTTCCTAAGAAAGGGAAAGTTATGTGCAATTCATCCCTTGTATAATCTATCTACATACCTGCCTACGTAGCAAAAACCCAATAAAACCTATTTCTGCAATTAAAATACCACACAGTGTAAGTTATCTGAGACGACCACCCTTGCTTTCTATCTGAGGTGACTTACAGGTGCAAATTAATAATAAACACTGCAGATGATGACAGAAAAAGCCAGGGAAAATTTTACATCTCAATAAAACTAATTTGTAATGGCTGCACTGTGCATTAAAAGCAAGCCAAAAGACATCTATTGCACCATGGCTGAAATATATATACTAATGTTTGCAGCACTAACAATGCTGTTCATTTAAAAGCATATTTTTTTAAAGAGAAAGCAGGAAATAAAAAAAAATCCAGATAAAAGCTAGCTATGAACTTTTTCATAGATTTGTGTACTGCTATCAGCACAGTCTATGAGGCAGGAAAAATGGTTTAATAAGATGCTAGAATGATATTACTTGTCAACTATGGTGCTAAATCCATCTTCTGAGTATGTGGTTTTTTCAAAAGGGTCCTTTGTGCTTTCTGGCTGTGTACTATTTTGATGCGCTTTGCGGCAACCTCATTGTGTCACAGTGTGCTGGGAGTTCTCAGCTTCTCTGTGATTCCCTTATGAAGAAAGAAAACTAAAAGAAACGTAGAAATAGAAATAACCACTAACACTGTGGGTTTGGTTGTTGCTTTAGAAGAGTTTTAACAACATTTACTGTGCTATTACTACAGCAAATACTTTGGGGAAAGAGTAAATCTGGAGGATTGCTGACAACTTTTTTGTACATGAAAATGCTGTACAATTTGTTTCCAGAATTATAAAATAAAGAGTGAATGATTTCAAATGAGAAGGAAGTTAGAGGTATTGTCTGGCATTTTATGAAGTTCTGTTGCCAGAGCCAAACTTTCTCAGATGGACAATATGCCACAGACACGTGATTTAACTGTGGCCCTAACGTGCGGACACACTGACCTGTTCTGGGGGGAGACCAACTGCTTGACTTGGTAGACTCTGACCACAGATGTGGATGAAGCAAACACAGCTTTCCTAGTATTGTGACTGGGGAAAACTTCGTAGTTCTCACTTATTTTGGTGGTTGTTCAAGTTCCCTGCCATGGAATTTCTCTGCCATCCATTTCTCATAAAGTGGATGTGGTTCTGCCCAGGGTATTTAATCTTGTCCTGTACTCACAAAAGGCACTCAACGACACTGCAAGGCAAATGTCCTGCTTGGATGACATTCTAACTTCTCACTGGGGGTCATCTCCCCCCCACCTTCACAGATTCCTCTTGCTTTTCTTGAGCATTTACCAAACACATGGCTCAAGTACATGCATACATCCTTAACTATATAACAGATAAAATTTATGGCACACATTGACAGGTCCCACTGGACTTACGCCACAGTGAGCAAATACCTGGGATTGTTCAACATGAAAATAAACAATAACTATAAGTCCCCATGTGACATTTAAAGTGAAGACCTTATAGGGATATTTTGAATTATATTTTGGTCATCAACATCAATTAAATGGTTAATATACAAAATTATGACCATCATAACTAGCATTCCGAGTTGCCTCCAAGTTTTCTAAATATCCTGGTCCTACCACTCTTATCCCTGTCATCAGCTCTCCTGAAGTCCCAAGTGTTCTGAAATTTTTTCCTGTATCTTTGCCTGTGTTTTGTATCTTCTCTTTAATTTTGATTTGTGGCTGCACATTCTCCAGTATCCACTGGTGAATCCCTGTTAGCTATTTCCAAACCCCTCAATCTCTGTACATTTAAAAAATGTTTTATATGTAACAATAATCTGCTCAGTAAAGTTCCAGCTAATTCCCAAATTACTTTTTCTGGATTGCTTAAATGTGTGTTGTGGAGTACTTACACCCAAAAGGAGAGAAGAATGTGCTGACAGAAGCTCTTGTCCAAAATCCCAGGGGCATCAGTTGTCTTTTCATTGCTAATTATAAGGATTAGAAAAATACCATTCTCCATAGTGTCTTGATCTGGCAAATATCTGAACCCCACAAACAGAGCAGCAAGCTCAGGAAATAGGAACTCCTGACATGTTGAAAAAAATTTAATAAAATTTTTATATGCCAATACATTTTAACTAAAGTATTTTTATGCCAGAAGTGTGTTACCAACAATGCTTCTTTTCTTTCCACAGGAGATTTTCGTTTAAAAAAAGAAAATCAATAACCATTGTGCAAGGAAATAAATTCCATTTTCAGCTTGGAAACGATTTCCTTTTCTGCACTTCTCTAAAACTGTATTTTGGTTCTCAAACACCTTTGGAGAATCATTTCCAAACGTAGACTTTTACATTCCTGATATTAAAAGCACATACGTATTGTAAGTACTTGTTCAAACAAACCAGTATTACGCACCTTAGCATGATCCTTACTGGTTTGGTTTGGGTATTGTCAGCTATTTTAGCCAAGACTGAGTCACTGTGTGAAATGCAAATGCTGTTTCATTTCACATTAGTCATGATTCACCCTGAAATTTATAAGATTTTAGCAAGCTGCTATTTTATGCATTAGGTACTTAGGCTACTTGCTTCAACAATACAGCATCACTTTATCACTTAACTTCAAAGTGATTAAAACCCTCTATGAAGTCAGAGAATGTTATCAGTTTCCATTTTACTGATGGGAGCTGTGTCAGAGATCACACTCGTAAGAGATATTTAGGAGAGATGCAAGTACTTCACCAGGAGGAACCGTGGAGCAGCAGAGCACGTGACTTCCAAGGAAATCAAATGCAAACAAAGCACTGAGACTTTTGAAAGCCCTGATGCAGCTCAGGGTCTTTAGGTAATTTTGCACACTTTCACATAGAGCCTAAAAAGTTGGACTGTGCCTACAGAGAGACACATCTCAGCATGGAGTAATTTGTTCTGCTTCTCAGCAGGCCAAAGCAGACTCTCATCTGCAATTTTATTATGCCCAGCATCCAAACAGCTTTACTTTAAAGCCAGCTTGGCAATACCTGTATTGTACTCAAAGCATTGCTCTGACTAGAGTACCAGCATATCTGACCAGTAAAATTGGTCTAGTTCTTGCATTAGCACTGAATGAGCATTTGCCATTCAAATTAAAAACTAATTTCCACCGAATCAACAGTTTTTCAGAAAAGAATCAATTTCAACATAAAGAAAATCTTTTTGGAAAATCAAATTACATTATTTTACCTGAAACTATATGGCATTGACCTGCTGTTGAACTAAACCAATATACTTCATCCAAGATCAGCGAGTACAACAAACACAAACCTACACAAACATCATGTAATGTGCTACTATGGATACTTGAATTTGTGTACTAAACTAATTTAAAAGACTAACTTTAATCTCATATTTAGAGAAGAAAATTGCTTCAATGGTAAAAAATATTAAAAAAAAAAAGAAAAAAAAAGAAAAAGGAAGAGATACAAATGGTGCCTCAGGACTACCCTCTTGTCAGGAGTGTGTACAGCTGAGCTGCTGGTCATGATTTCAGTCATTTGTTTTACTGGAAGAAGCTGTTACATATAGTTTGACAAGAGGGTAAGTAAATATGTATTAATTTTCCATTTCAAACCTAGTGTAAGAGTTGGTTTTGATGACATCAATTCCTTAGAAGATAGCAGTCCTGTTACCAGGTTGGCCTTGATACAAATAGTATGAATGACAGTGGTTTCAAAATAGATTTGCTATAAATTGGGATCTGAATGGAAAGAATCAAATGGCAGACAGAGAGGATTACAAGTCTGTGATTACATTGTGACATATATAGGATTATTAGGATTTGCATTCATTAGGAAAGTTAGACTGTCCTTTTCACAACTGTGATATATTGTGCAGTTGATGAATGTCCTATAATTAATATGAGAAGGGTAATTAAAAGCTGACTTTTTCTGATGAGCAGCTGGATATTTTGCAGGCTTTGTCATTGCTTGTAGTTTGTTGTGCCAAGCATGGCTCTGATCCTCCACAGAGCCTCTGCACCCACATGAAACTGCTGGAGTTTAACTGATGTAGGAGGCTCCTGCAACGTACTTCATAGAAACTAGCCCATGTAGTAACAAAAAGTTTTCATAAACTATATTAAGAGTTAAATCTGAGTTTCAGTTAAAATCCTGTGTAAAGTAAAATTCATATTGAGGTGTATGGATTGCACTGCAGTCATGACAGGCAAGGCTGTAAGCTGGAGATGTGATGTGCAGTTAGTTACAATTAGTTAAGTTAGTGACTCAATAAATCACAGTCTATAAGAGAAAAGAAGTCTCCTACTCTTTGTTCATTCATTTTCTAAATATTTGGCTAGACCATGGAAGCTACTTACACGGCTCCTAAAGTCCTTGGCTATTACCATCTTTAAGCCTGACTTGCACAAAAGAGAATTCAACATCGTCTTAGGAACTCAAATACATCAGTCTTCAAATTAAGCTCTGATGAGGATGATTTAGAGCCTTGAAAATCCTGTCACCCCCTCTGAGAGTTGCATGGTGGGCAGATAAGACTTAATGCTCCTCAAAGGAACTTGAACCACTTCCTCAGGAATAGCTCTGCTGTGCA
This sequence comes from Actenoides lindsayi, assembly GCA_025331215.1. Lineage (NCBI taxonomy): Eukaryota > Metazoa > Chordata > Aves > Coraciiformes > Alcedinidae > Actenoides > Actenoides lindsayi. Next base: position 71,478 of record WTSP01020123.1, read on the forward strand.
TTCTGCCACAACACTGGAGCTAGACCAACTGTGATGCTGTTGAAACTACTGACACATAATAGCACAACGTAGAGGGGAAAGCAGGCAAGGGGAAAGCAGGAGAGCTGATGCTAAGTTCTGGGGGAGGCTGAACACAGAGGATTATACCGCTAAATACAGTTTCATGACAGGTAAATAATGAGCTCTTCTTGGTGAGATGCTGCACATCAGACTTCAATATTTAAAAGGATTTATGAAGGCTTATTACTAGAGACTGCATTCATAGAGCCTACCTGGGCCTGCACCATCAGCCCATCTTCTGATGTTGAAAGAAAAGAAGGAAAACATCAAAGTAAGTTAAAAAAATAAAGTAATAGAATGCCCTATTTGCTTTCCAGAGTTGAAGGAGTAATTATCTGTGGGAGCAAGAGGCGAGAAGGAAGAGACCTCAGGCTTAAGTTATTTGATTGCAGAGAAAAGCAAAGCTATTATCAGCACTAATACACAGAGATCAAAAGCCTCAATATGCAGGTATTAAAAATGCACACAATATTGATCGACAGGTTTCGACAGGTTTCCCATAATTATGATAGTAGAAGCTGATTCAGCCGACTGTGCTTTCAGACTTTCTGGGTGATGTATCTCCCAGCTCACGAAATATAGTCTGATGCTATGAATACTGACTGACAGCTTCATTTTGGTAATTTGCCACAGCAGACTGACATTTTATTAGAGCTCAGGAGAAGACACATTGAAATTAATGGAGGACAGGCTCTTGCTTGCAGCAGGCTTTGGATAGACGAAGAGGTTTTATTTCTGATAAGATGGTGGGAGACCCTCTTAAAACCACAGTAGCTTCAAAATTTTCAGAAAATGAAAACGAGTGGGAGTTGCGCATCTGAGTCTCATTTGTGCTTCTGAACACTCCACTTCTTTGTAATTACACAAAGCACTTTCCAGGATGGAAATTCAAGAGAGAAGCACACAGGATGCTTCATCTCTGCACTGATACATCTTGCCTCAGATTAATTTCCTCTTGCTTGTTCATTCACTTTCCTTTCTAGTCTCCTTTCTCAACCAATCATTTTCTCCAATCCCTTCTCCCATTTTAATCTCTCTGTCAAGCTATTTGCTACTATTTAGATCAGTGGATCCAGAAGCTGCTGCACTGCTAAGCAAGATAATGTTTATCTCTAATTATCATTCCCAGTTGCTAGACTCTCATTCCCAGTCTGTTCAGCTCTTCTAATGTAGCACTGTCTGATCAGATTTTGAGTCAGCATCAGATGAATCATTGAGAACAAAGGAGAGACAGGCTCTCATTCAATGCATTGTCCATCCATATTTCTGCCTAGAGCACCTCAAAAAAAGCTATTACAGGGAAGAAACTTGGGGTCCCATAGTACTGGTCAGTAATTTGCAGGACGGTGCATCCTTCCTCTGTTAACCTGTAAGAGCCACAAAGGGTTGGAGCAGACTGTCAGGGACCTGAGCAAGCTGCAGGGGCTCTCCAACCTCTCCCACTTTCCTGCTTGTACTCCAAGCCAGCTTGGATGTGGTGCAGCTGTAAAACCTCCGTTCTGACTAGTGTGTGAAGGGCTGTGCAGGAATACTGTGAGCAGCTTTCATGTCAGAGCTCTCTCTGGATTTACTTGGGAGCTACATTTAAGCCACATACCTTGCCAGTCTCAGCCCTGGCTTGACAACTGAACATCCCAGCTTGACCTTGGCCCTGTCTCATCACCCCCGCACTATCACAGCCCCCGGCTGCCCTCATCAGACCTGCTCTGCTCATCCCGCTTGGGTACCAAGGACAGCACCCTTGTGGATGAGGACCCTATCCCTGCCTGGCTGGCACACCCAGGCTCATCTGCCCTAGCAGAGCAACCTGCCCAGAGTCTGAGCAATGCTGGCTCTGGGGGAAAGGAGCAGCTCAACATACAGATCATCTTTGGGAAATTTAGCAGCTAAACACTCTATATCAAGATTGCATAAGCATCATTTATCGAAGCCTTGTGATTGAATCCAATTAGATACTGAGCAAAAGGAACATCCCTAATAGCCCTTCAGCCACTCAAGCCCATGTCCCAGAGATTAAAGCAGCCAAAGAGCTTGAAGATATGTCAACAGAACTTTTCAAGAATGCAAACAATAAATTTCTCTCCTCAGTTTAATTCTTGTGTCTTAACAGCAATGACTAAATTTGAAATAAAATAAAATAAATTGGCTTGCATGGTTGAGGTTTTCACTGTTTAACCATAAGGAGAAAAGATCTTATCAGGAGGAAGCACAGAGCAACACAAAGTATGGGCTATACACAAACCAAGGATCAATGTTAGTTTTTCATTCCTATTTGGTTCAAATCCCTGTGTACAGGTATTGCAACTTATTATGTTCTTTCTTTATAGAGTCATCAGCCAGACTTACCGCTTGTTCCCTTTCATAATGCAGGTATGTGGTCCTGCAGGTGACAGCTTCTGATCTGCATATTCACCAGCTCTTTGTAGCTAACAGTGATACTGAAGTGCCTGGTTTCTTCCATTGCAAGCAATTTCAAGGCAGAACTTCCTCCCTGAAGAAGACCCAAAGGCCACTGAAAGTAAAAGAAAAACTCCAATTAGCCTCAGTGAAATGTGAATCAGTCTAGTCAAGAAAGCTTTCCATAGAAGCTGGTGTAGGGTTGACTCCCTTATCAAAAAGACACTCCAAAGCACATTTGTTATTAATCCTCCTTCCTCCATAAACCCACCCCAAATAGTTCCAGTTTTGCTTCACTTACCCCTTGTAAAGTTAAAACTTCCAGAGGTTTTAACAACACTCTTTGTCAAAGAATCACTGGAGGGACAGTGGAAGTATAACGATCGTTAATTAGACCAGGAGAGGATGAAGTTCTATTAAAAAATGCCCATCTGTTAGTGTTAATTTAGCAGCTATTAGTTATTTTTCTCTGCTGGGATGGTAGATAGAAAACAAGCTGAGAAAATAAAAGGCAGAAGAAAACAGAGGGAAAAAACAGTATGAAGCTTATCAGGAGAAAATGTTAATTACTCTTTAAAGCCCTTAGTCACCTAAGCTTCTATTTACAATAGAAATAGAAACAGTCCAAATTATCTCCACGTTTTTTTTTTTAAACTGTGATTACAGTTCTATTTGCTACTTTTCTCTCATTATCTTTATTCTAACTGGAGAAAAATAGAGCACTTCTAATTTCTTTTACTGAAGAAAATATTACACCTCCTATTGAATTTCTTGTGTTTGCGTGCTAAGGAACACACATCCAGGGGTGAGTGCAGCCGCGTGAAATGTGGAGCCAGTTGACTGCAGAACACCGATGGCTGTTCAGCGCTAATCAAACATGCTCCCACCAAAGTCTCAGGCTGCAAGATATCAGGAATGAATCCTAGGATCACACCTTCTCCAAGGCATTGTCGTGCACTCCTTCATAGTAGTGGTCGTTAAGCTGCAGTGGCAGCAAAAAAAGGGCTTTGCAAAAATGGCACCAAACAGCATCACCTCTGTATCTCAGACCTCTCAGCAAGGAGAGATCTTTGTCTTTAAAAGTAGCCATTTGCTTCCTGAGTTGCTAGGCTGAATGTTCTCCGTAAGATACCATGAGATGCAAAGCTCCTAATTTCACAACTGCGTGTAGTTGAAATATTTTGATTCTTCACTTAGAAATAATTACATTGTTACATAATAGGCAAAAGTAACTGTAAAATTATTTTAGAAGCCATTAAAAAAAACCCAAAGCCTAGCACATTTCTACTCAAAAGAAAGTTTCAGATAGTAAATTATATATTTACTTGGTTTTTATATAGATGAGGAAAGTCAAAGATATTTTATTGTGGGTTTACTGCTCAAATATGTGTGGGTTTACAGGTATTTCAAACAGTAATACTAAAACTAAAAGAACATTAAATATTAGAGTGAACAATACCATAGTACAAGTCTTCTGGTGTGCTTTCAGCATATCAAAGTTTAAGAACAGCAAGGCTTACATGATCAAATAAAATCAGAGCATGACAAGGCAAGGAGCTTCAGTTTGAGCTGGCAAGCCATAGAAACCCATCAGTCAGACAGGCTGAAAGTTCACTTGCAGACGGTCTGATTTCCTCAGTACACTTACACCAGACTAGAGGCAGACCTTTTTGAAGCCCTAAAATCTCAAGACACCGCAGGCCCGACTTACTTGATGTCTTAATCTCAGCTTTGCAATGCTAGATGCAAACTCCTTGTTAGATTTTTCTTTCAGCAGTCATAGGCAAAGCAAGATGAAATTTCTCTCTAGCTGTGAAGGCATTCCAATTGCTTTACTAAAACTCCTCTGAGTTTGTGACTCAGACTTCTGGCTTTGCAGACTGTCAGATTTCTGAGAACATTGATTCGTAAGCAGAACGTGTAGCTGAAATGAATGGCCCAAACCTTGGTGTGAACCCTGACTTTTAATATTCAACTAGCTTTCCACCCATTCTTACATTCCTTTCTCCCCCCTCTGCCGTGCTTCTTCTATTAAATATCCCGTTATAGCAACAGCCTTTTTTAAGTTCGAAAATCCATCCATACAAAATGAATAAATGCTGAAGTACGTCTGCGTAAGAGCAGATCATCACAGGACCTAAATAAACACTATTAGCAAAGCTACACTTCCACTGAAAACTGTTCAGCTTCCGTGTTCACCAGATCAGTCAGTTGAGCCCACCTAAATGCAGGACTCCAGCAAAATCAGCCCCCTCTGCACCAGCAGAGAGGAGCTGCAGAACAGTTTGTAGGCCCATGGGGAGCTGTTTGGAGTAGTGCAAACAGTTATAGACCCTAAGCAGGGGTGCAGGGGGGGAGAAACAGTGTCTCCCTGATGCTTCAGGTGATTACCAGAGAGCTCTCCCTGCGCAGAGAGGACAGCTCCTGGCACCACGGCCCCGCAGCTCCGAGCATCATGCCAGGCCCGCGTTTGGCAGCACCATAAAAGCAGGGAGTGTTTCACTGGCACAAGGAGAGCACTCCCACCACCCACACGCCCAGACATCTGAGCCAAAACATTTACCTTTGCAGTAGAGTGGACTTTACTCTGTTATTATTGGGTGTTTCATTAACTGCCCTGGACACAAACGCTCTGTTCTGTTCGTGGCAACAGTGCCGCTGAACCTCCCGGAGGGAATAAAAGGAGGTTTCAGCACCCTATCTCTATCTGGCTCAGTCACCTAGCCTGGGAAGAATTGCTGGACCTCAAAAAGCTAATGTACATTTGATGATTCTGTACGATAGCCTCAAAAATGGATATTTCCGTGGCAATGAATAGAACCCATTGCGTGTGTGCACTGAGTGAAACTGAAGCCCCTTCTGCTGTAGGCTGCTGCAAGGATTTTGCATAAAATATTAAAAAGAAGCCTGCATGCCTGGAGTCCTTACTGGGTCACCTCAGCCTTCAGCTATCCCGCCAGCTCAGTCCTCTCCTTGGGGTGTAATTAAATAAGGGCAAAATGGTATGAACCTGCTAATGGCTTCACATTCCCCAGAAGGAAATCACTGAATTACCCTGGGATGCCTGCTCTGATTAGGAATAGCACATGCTTGATTGAGGTACTTCATTTGGCAGTGAGACTAACAGTATATCAGCAGTGGAACTGAACAGCATTAAAGGGAAACCACCGCAGAATACGCTCTTGCAAAGAGGATTAGTGAAGGTTAAAAAGATCACAGACTATACACCCACATCCTTTCTGAAAGGCCTACCGACAGAGTCTCATTTCAAGCTGGCTGGTGTTATTAGCTGAGCTGAGTGCAGCTACCCGGAGGTACATCAAGATAGCTGAGACCAGGGGCCCAGTTCTCAGGGACAGCAATTAACAGTTTGTTCCATCAATGCAGTTTGAGGTATGCTCTGAAGCTACTTTATGAGTCAAACTCCAAATATTTTAGTTAGTAGAAAAAACTCTCCTTTGGCAAGACTGCTCCATCTCTGCCTATTGTAGGATTTCCTGTATTGTCTTCTGTGATGCCTGGTACTGGGTCCTCCTGGGGAGAGGGCAAGATAAGCATAGTCCAACTTACATTCTGAGTTTGTAGACTGGTGCAAGCACAGTCAGACCTCATATCTGCTAAGAAATTTTTGTTATTATCTCATGGAAAATAAGTGAAAGCATTTTGACAACCTGTTTTTTTCAACTGTAATTATCTTCAAAGTAATTATCTCTGGAGGAATACAGCTCTGTTCTTCCATGACATTAAACTAACTTTGTTTTTTCCTTTTCAGAAGCAGCCTAAGTAAGACTAAATCTTGACTGTAAAGAGTGCACCTTGAAAGCGAGTGGAAAAAACTGTAATTACAAAAAAGCTGCTGAAATTTTTGCTAAACGACAGGAAAAAAAAAAAAAGATTGAGGATCAGTGATTGTTACAGGGTTTTTTTTGTTTAACAGTTTCTTTGGATGAAGTTAGTGGCCCTGAAATGGAAAGCATGAACAATACAGCAGGAGGCCACCCCAGCATGAAGAACATCACAGACACAATCACGTGGATCTACACAGGGCAGAGACTAGGGTTTATTTCTCAGCAGCCACACTGTGCTGTGCTCTATCTACACGTACAGGGCGAAGCACAGCTCAGAAGGCAGGTTGGTTCAGGTCACATTTCCAGGCTAAAGAGCACCAACCTTTTAATAAGAAACATAAACTTCTCCAGATAGCATTGTCTCTAAGCCCTATCACAACTTCCCTGAGTTGAATGGACCAAATGCTGCAACGCAACAAGGACATGAAAGAGAAAGTTCAGGTTGGTTTACGTACCCCAGGTCAATCTTTTCACTCCCCTCTCCTGCTTTAAATCACAAGCAACTCAGCTCATTATTTCAGTATGCTCACTTAACCAGGAAAAAGTCTGCTGCTTTCACCTATGCATGTAACTTACCAAATAGGGAGGGAGAAACCTAGAAATTAAATTCTTCAGATTGAATTCTTTTGTTTTATCAAAATAATATAATCCCCACGTGGACAGAAGCGGAACAACATCCTTGCTGCAATGTGTCTACACCATATATCACCCATGCCTCTGGCCAAATACCAGCCCTCCCTTAGGACCCTTTGGTGCTCATAAGAAAGTTTACCAATGACAGCAATATATCAGCTGGAGATGTCATGAGAAACCTGCTTAGAAAATGTGAACACACCATCAAATACATCAACGGTAAAAGGAAGACTAAGGAAAATGTGGCCCCACTGCTGAATGATGCAGGGTACCTGGTGACAGAGGATGCAGAGAAGGTGGAGTTACTGAATGCCTGCTTTGCTTCAGTCTTCACTGCTACGTCTGGCCCTCAGGAATCCCTGACCCTGGAAGTAAGAGTGAAAGCCTGGAAGGAGGAAGTGTCTCCACTGGTTGTTGCTCTACCACTCTCCATCATTTTTGAAAGATCATGGAGAACAGGTGAGGTGCCTGAGGACTGGAGGAAAGC